>LWCB01007091.1:0-14027 GCA_001630525.1 Coelastrella sp. M60 | reverse complement strand
AGGCATCAACTGTGCCTGTTGTTGTCCTTTGATGCATATATACCTTGTCAGCAAGACAGCACTGTGCAGTGCTGCAACAGTTACTGCTTGTGTTGTTCACGTCGCATCTGTGCAGGCGACCAAATAACCTGCAGCAGACACTGGCAGAAGTTTCCAGTGCAATGCTGGCATCTGCATCTGCCTCGGGAGTTTCAGCAGAGCCACTTCTCCTTCAGCAGCAGCAGCAACACCAACAGACCGCCCAGGAGGTACAAGCAGCAAGCAGCACCCCTGACAACTCTGAGGAGCTGACAAGCAATGGGCATGCGCAGGACATTAATCTAGTAACTGATGAGCTCCAGAGTAGCAGGAACATACAGGAGCTGCTGCTGAGAATGTCTGCAGAAGGTACAAGCGAGAAGTGACAACTGCCCAATGGCACCCCTGCATGTCATGCGATATAGGGGTTAATGGCGCTGTGGTGGCAGTAATGACTCACTGGTTGGACTGAAATCTGGGGTGGGGATGAGATATGTTCCTCTCATGGCAACCATATATGGTATATACACAGACACTGCTGATGCTGTGTGGACCTAGCAGAGGTGCAGTGTACTTAGTAGATTGTCCAATCGCCCTGTGATGTAGTCCAAACTGTTGAATAGTATCCTAGAGAAAGGCTTTTGGTATCATAACTCTGTGAGTATGTCCGCTGGGTTTGGCAAAAGCAACTATCATAGCTTGACAAGCATGAACAAAGTAGAGACTATCTAGGCAAGAGTAGAATGTAGCTCATCTGGCATGCATTCTCTATCTTGGCAAGGATGCTGGGCATCAAGCAGTAGCCTACTGCTTGAAGTGGAGAATGCACTGTTGTCCAGATATTGCTTGGGATTGCAACACAACCTGCTCTGAACTACTACCTGACTGATAGCAGCACTGCAGATATATCTATATAGGTATATATATACCTATATATATTCTAGATACATATGACAGATTTGAAACTATATAGTTCTATATATTGAAACTGTTTAGGCAGAAACGTATTCATCTACTTGTATTTCTTGGGCTCTGGGATATCCCTACTTGGGCATTGTTGTTGCCTTTTATAACCAATTGTGAAGATGTAACAAGAGATTCTGGCAGCTGCAGGTTCTTGCATAGTGACCTGGCTGCTTGAGTTTCTGAATTGGTGTACAGGGGTGCATCCTCCGCTGGAGGGTTCGTCTAGTTGGACAGTGAGGCAACCCAAAACTTCGAGTCACTCAGTGAACTTCAGTGAAGGGGTGCAAGAGACCCAAATAAACCGAGCAGTGTGTGACCATCAATTCACCATTTTGTCCAGTGCCTGGATGGGAGTGCCAGTCACTGCCTAAAGACTTTGGCCAGGCCGAAACAGGTCTTCATCAAGATGGTGATTACCGTAGACGGCGCCTGATGGCAGCGTAGACTCCGTGAAGTCTGTGAATTAGCGTCTAAACGGACGACCGGCGCTGGTAATCTCCGTGTCGCCGCCTTCGCCGCCTTCGAGAGGTTTCAAACGATGAAGATGCGACCCCTGCAGTGCTGTACAGCCTGGTGATGTTGTCGACTGACTATATTTTGAGCAGTGGCTCCATTCATTTTGATGAGCGCTTGTAAAGATCACAACAAGCTGTATCATGGGAGCCAGGCTGCTCTGTTATGCAGAATTGTTGGTCAACTGACAGTCACAAATCCTTATATTGATCAGCTAGGCATGTGCATCAATCAGCTGCGCAGCATGCACATCAACCAAACCACCACTAGGCAGCCCCTGTGGCTGTGCCCTGCTACAAACATCTCTATACCAGTGAAGCCTGCCATTCATGCAGCCAACAACCAGCTGAGGCTTGTAGGGGTGAAAAGCAACATCCGCAACAACATCTGCTTGGCCAGGCGGGCGCAGTTTGTGTAGCAGGGTGCTGCTGCGCAAATCATACACACACGCTGCCTTGTCTTCTGACCCAGTTGCCAAGTACTTCATGCAGGGACTGAAAGCAGCACCAATGGGCACCTGTAGCAAAGCAGACCACCAGTGCAACCTTACTCTCCTCCTCTATGACCCAGTTTGCCTGTCCACCAATTGTCCTCCAATTGCCCGGTATCACAGGGCCTGGAGGCCGCTACTGTTGTGAACTCAGTCCTGTGCTGGCTTCAAGACGTCTGCCACTTGAGCAAACATGTACAGGAGACCGCGAATGCCGCGGAGTGTGCAGCAAGATATACATATCCATCCAACCCCAGTCATGAAAGTTCCCACAAGCTCTCTAGCAATCGCATGTCAGTGCTGCCACACACCTGGCTACTGCTGTGTTTGTGTCCAGTAAAGCTTCTGACACAAGAGCCACTCCCAACATCCCACAACTTCACTACGCCATCTGGTGCAACTGATGCAAACAGCTCATAGATGCCTCGAGCATGACTCACAAAGGGCGAAGCTACTGGGTGTATCAGGCGCTGCACTGGACGGCCATGAGCATCAGGGATGCTGCAGGTCACCTACATTACACAACCAGTATGTTAATGATCTGCGACATCCGAGGCTTATGTTCAATGCCAGAGCAATCAGGTAATGGATGCAGAAGTGGCAGGTGTGGATGAGAGAAACCTGCATGCACAGCGTGTGCTGGAAGTGCAGTCAGTCAGGTCTTCCATATCAACGTGCAACATCATTACGTAAGGCAGTAGATTGCCGCCAAGATGCTGGCATGACCAAATTGACCAAATATGCTCATATGGCAGTTGATGATTTTGTGCTGAGTCTGTTTTAGCCAGTAGCAGATCTGCCACAGCCCATTCCAGCAGCAAAAGCACAACTGCACCTGGAGTGTTGCAGCATCCACCAGCTCAATGCTCCTGTTGCTGCAGGCCAGCAGCAACAGGGTGGACATCAAACTGTTTGCTGCTGTCACATCCAGCACTGCCTGGCAGCTGCTACTGTAAGTACCAGCAAGGCTGTAGCTGCTGGTACTCTTGAGACGCTGTATGTCGTCATCAACAGGGGCATCAGCAAGCTTGTACCTGAACATCATGACACGTGTTGTTGCGTTGGATGGCACACTTGATTGATTTCCTGCCACTGGGTGATTGCTTCATCACGCGCAGTATCTGCTGCAGGCAAGCCGCCATGCAAGCACTGCGTGGTCGCCGTCAGTGCCTCAAAAGAGAAACTGCAAGTGACTGTCCCAGTTCTCTGATATCAAGCATGCATATGCCAGAAGGTATCATGGCAAGTCCTCATCTACATGATGGCGTACTGCAGAATGTACTGCTGCATGCGCCACACACCTGAGCATGTGCACCTTATTGCCAGAGGCCAGCAGTACAAATTCATCCATGTAGAAGAACTTGGCAGCCGTGACCTCATGCGCAAACCCTTGCATGCAGCTGCTACCAGCACTGCCTACTGCATGGCTGATTGCTCTTGTGCGGTCACTTGTACCTGCATGACTTCTTGCTCCATGCCGGCTGTTGATACTGCTGTTGTTTTTGAGCTTTGCTGTAGCACTGCTATTTCCACTGGTGACTGGTTGAGTCAAAGCAGCAAATGTGATCAAAGGAGACGGGTTGGAGGAGCTCCACATGCGTGCAGTCCTGCAGATTAGAACAGCGGCAGGCTAGCTGTGGTTACTATACACCAGCACCAGCAAATGGTGATCAGCCACAGTATTGCTGAGTGTATGGGCAGCTGTCGACCCTTCTACTGCATCAGCATACCCAGCAAGACCTCTGCTGCATCCATCTCAACAACCTCCACAGTCCAGCAAGCCTTGCTGGACCCAGTTCACTGCACAGCATCACCATCTGTTGTTCCCTACTAGGCTTGATCAGCTTGCTTGTGTATGAATCTGTGCACTAAGTAGTACCTTGCAATATGGGCTCAGCCTATTAGAAATAGCAGGTTATCACCTCACCTGTCACTTGAAGAAGTTAGCACTAACTGCCCATCGTGACTCCAGCAAACGGAGTTTATCGGCCCATCATGACCCACAAGTGTTGTACCTGCACCCCCATGCTTAGACGCTGGTAGCCACAGACAGCGTGCTGTCCTATCAGTTGACCCAGTCAACAGTCTGCTTCCATCTGGTGAGAACTCAACTCGAACAATGCCACCACAGTGTACTGCAGCATTGTCATGCAGGTACTGCTCAGACTGCAAGACGGTAGGGACCCCAGCATCCTGCAGCAACACAGGCAACCTGAGGGGCGCTAGTGTTGTAGTAATCACCGAGCTGTTTATTACAGTTCTTCTGCTACTAGGCAGGAGTTTATCACAGCCATGTGGAGACAACAGTAGCCAAAATTTGAGGCCGCCCATCAGGACTACTTTGAGGTATCACTGTAGTGATCAGAGAGTACTGTACAAAAGCATGCAGTCGGAGCAAGCATAGCTAAGTCTGACGCCAAACAGATGTGCTGTGCATCAGCTTAGCAAGCAACCTAAACCTTGTCAACTCACCAAAGGGTACTGCTTCTGCCCAAACAGCTGATTCAACCGCTGAGGACCTTTATTGCCTTGTAAGCTCACTTTCATAAGTGCTGGCTTTGCCTGACCGAGCTTGATCTTTGGCTGCACAAAACCATATCCACTAGACTTGATCTTCTTGTGAAAGGTCACTGGCTTCTCCGCCGGCTGCTGACTCTTGCTGCTGGGCAATGTAGGAGGTGGTCTTGCCTTCTGGACATCCTGCAACCTGCCTACAGTTCTTGATAGACTGGCAGCTGCTGCAGAGCTTGGCTTGATGGTTGTGGGTTGAGACCATTTTGAACGCCCGCTGTGATTGCTGGACTCACTGTCCTCAGCAGCAGCAGCAGCAGCAGCAGCAGCAGCAGCAGGTGCGTTGCGATCTTTCACACTACTGCTCATGAGTAATGATCCCTTGCTAGATGGTGACCTGCAAGCGGCCGCTGCGATCCTACTGGTTTTGGCACCCTTGGGCAGTAGAAAGGACCCGTGTGGCAGTGGCCCTGTCTGAAATACTGTCAGCTGCTGCTGCTGCATCACATCACCAGCAGCTGTAGCATGTTTGCTAGTCCCAGTCTCCCAACAACTGTGCCGTTGCGCTGGTGAAAGCTGTAGAAGGGATACGTCACTGCCCAATCCCGATGCAATACAGCAGATCAACTGGAACTTTGCAGCATGCTGCTGCTGCTGCCATGCAAAGCAGCATGCAGTGGCTGGTTGGGCGACCTCTGATAGAGCCCTAAAGCTGGATGCCAGCTTTTGTCGCTGCTGCAGCTGCTGCTCTGCCGCCTGCTGGAGCTGGCTCCTCAGTGCTTCTCCTTGCCCGCTGCACTTTGCAGAAGTACAACAGCACAAACATTGTGCCACTAGATAGAGGAAGCTGCTTGATGTCCACACCTCTAATGCATTGCTTGTTATGCCATACAGTGAGTCACCGACTGTGTGACGTTAATTCTGCTGCACTCATGGTGGCGTCAGTCACTGGTCCTGCAAGATGTACCCACCTGTTGCTACCACTAACCCTGTCTGCTGTTGCTAGGACAGTCCAAACATCTCCTGCCTCTGGTCCAAACACATAAGCTTGCTCTACTGCACTGCTGCCTGTATCCACCAGCAGTAAGCCTCGTCTGGAGCATACAATCAGCCAGGGAGCTGGCTGCAGTATATCATCCAGCAGTTGCTGCTGATGCACGCTGCCTCCAACGTCACCATTGCTGCTGCATCTGCTGGTGCGTTGGCGCTGTATGAATTGCATGCCAAGTATGCAGCCACTTCCATCCGAGGCAGCAGTCAAGCTGCAATGCTGCTGCTTCAGACTGTCTGAGGGATGTGACATTGCTGTAGCAGAAGCATAGGTGAGCTGCTGCAATTGCTGTCTCACAGTTTGTACAGATGAAGGTGTTGCTGTGACTGTTTGAGGCAGAGAAGCATGGATACAGGCTGCTACTGTTGACTGTGCTTCAGCAACTGCCGCAGAAGCGATTTGCTGAAGTGATTTGGAGATGTCCAGCACCTGCAGAAACAAGTCCAAGATCATTTGCAGGGGTGACATTGTGTTTACCTCAAAGAACAAGGTGGTGTGAAGGGTTGATTGCAGTGCCTTTAGCCATGTTCCCACAACCATGGCCAAATCAAGCATGATTCTGCAGGAACAACAGCCATAAGCTGTGTGCCCTCCAGACAGGATACAGACGGCTTATTGCAGGGAAGCCTTTAATGCAAGAGTTTTAGGTTAACAAACCTGAACCTGCCTGCATGTTGGCAGCAGTGACAGGTCGTATTGATGTATGGCGCCGTCTGCACAGCCTACTGCAAGCCTGTGCATATCCACAGCGATGCAGGCGGGCACTGCAGCTGCAAACACAGAGGACTGATAAAGTAATTGACCCTGTTCCAGGTCCCAAACGTTGAAGGTGCGGTCTTCTGCGGCACTGATGAGCTGCTGTTCATGACAGGCACTGAAGGTCACAGCAGTCACAACCGCTTTATGACCCTCCAACCTGCAGAATGTTGCCGCACAAGCCTCAGCCTTTGGCTGATCTCATGTATTTATTCATTGTTGATCAGCATGCTCAAGCTAGTTGTGGTGTGAGGCCTGCAATGTGTGATTGTGTTGACCAGTCAGTAAAGTGTGCAGTATGTGCATGCACAAATGTCATAATGTACCTGTAAATCAACTGCTCCTGTTGCAGGTCCCAGATATGTATGACACTGTTCCTTGCCACTGCTGCTAGACCATCAGGGTGTAGAGCTAGCGCCTCAGACACTGCTGTTGCACCGCTGCTGCTCAGCTGCATTGCAGGAACGGGCTGTTGACAAGCAGCAACTGCCATATAGGCCTCTTGTAGCACCCACACAACCACGCCATCTGGAGTTGCAGCTGCTAATAGGGTCTGTTCCTGATCATAGAGCTGTCGGTGCGTGCCTACAGTCCATCGCAAGCTACGGAGCTTGGCAGTGCCATACCAGACATATCTGGGCTTTCAGGACATGTTTGGAGTACCATCTTGCACTGCCACAGACATATGCACGTATCTTGAGAAACATGAACGCTCGATGTAACACATAGTGGCAGTGCACAAAGGTGAGCGCACCCAGCTTGCTCGAGCAGAAGGCCAGGGCACCAACTGATTGTTGTTGCTCAAGTTGACAGCTGAGTTCCAACAAGGGCAGGATTGGATCGTTAACATAGCAGACAAATATTTTGTTTGCTTGTGTGTATGCTGCGAAGGTCCCATCACAGCAGCACACACACACGCCATTTGTTTGACCGCCATCAGTACCACACTCCAGCGACTGGAGCAGAGTACAGTTCATCTTCGCATTGACATTCCATACAAAACAAGTTTGAGTATTTGTCTATTACAGCTTGTGAGTGATTATGGCCCCATATGCGCAGATCACAAACATCGCTCACAAGTGTCGTGCTGTCGTGGGACTCATGGCCATGCAGCATGTCAAAACATCTTTAAGTCGGACACTGCTTTCTCTGAAAGTCTGATGTGATTGTGCTGAAACTGTTGTGCCAATTTCCTCGTGGTTCTGGCTCCCAGCCATCTCGATAAAGTCCCGTGCCACACAGAACATGCCTGCTGGTGTCGGAGAGTTATGATATTCGCGAACGAGGTTGTCGAGGGCGTTCTTCGGTAGTTTTGCTGGACGAGGCGTACCACTACACGCCTGCGCGACTGCTCAGCAGCCTACTCAACAGCAGTCTCTTGATCATCCATTGTAAACACAGCAGTTATGTTACTGAACAACAAGTTGAACACACCGGCCACCTGCCGTGCTGCTGGGAGATCACACGTGACACCTGTTACCTTGCATGTAGCAAACAGCAGCCACGGCTGCAACACCATCAGCAGGCCTGCAGGCTCGCTCAACACTCGTAGAAGTATCGTTAAGGTACATGTATGCTCTGCGCCCGCAGCACAGTGGCAGAATAGAGTATTGACCACCTATCTGCTCTCCTTGGCAGGCAGCTGCTGCGACAGTGGAACCTGGCGCTGATAAGGTGAGTGGTTTAGCCACGTGAAGAGCAGGGATTGGCGTACTTACCTGTAAGTCTGTAATTGCCTGGCACTTGTGTGCAAGGGTGCTGCTGCAGTCCTAGTTATGACTACTCTCGTCTTTGCTGCTGTTGACTACGACAGGAGTATGATGTCTACGTGGCAGAGAGGCAGCCTCTGCAAGCTGGCGAGGAGAAACACGTCATTTCAGTCTTTGTAGCTGACGAGTCTGGTCTGATCAATCGCGTGGCAGGAGTCTTCGCCAGGAGAGGTGTGTTATACTTGCACAGCAGGCCAGCTTACCCACATCACATCGCACCCATCATAAACATGCTGCGATCTGCTCTTACCCAGCAAGAACAGCGGCATCAGATAGATGTCTCAACGTTGCTATGATTGCAGATGGTCAATGGTGACGCATTATGACAATACAATGCAAGCAACATACAGGCTCCGGCGGTCTGCACGCTCACTCAAATCGTGGCGATGCTTGTGATGCAGGTGCCAACATTGACAGCTTGGCAGTTGGGCTGTCAGGTGACAAGGCCCTCTTTACCATTGTCATCAACGGCAGCCAACAGACAGTGGTAAGCAGCTGACATGGTCCCTTGCAGCACATGCAGTCTCACAGCAGCAGCATAGTCCTCTCCTCTGCAGCACATCACTTCAGCTGCTTGACTGCAGTAGTATGTGTTGCCTTTGCTGGCTGAAAGACTTGTGTTGCTGTTTCCTGCAGGCCAACCTTGTCAAGCAGTTAGGGAAGCTGGTGAAGGTTCGGTATGTAGAGGACATCACATCAGCAAAGCGAGTTGGTGAGTAGCAGCTGCTCGAGCCAAATGCATGCACAGCTTCAGCTCCTGTGCTTGCCTTGCTGGTTGCTGGTCTATTGCTGGGACATGCATGAGAGTGCCAAGATCCTGCTCAAGCAGAGTTGTCATCGTGGGAATTCTGGATACCTGCTCTTTCTCTGATGTGTGATACATGCGAGCAGCTACAGCCTGGGCTGGTGTTGTGGAGGATGGCTCGATTGACACATGAAACTCCTTCAATAAGCACTCAGCTGCAGACCATACCAATGTTTTATTACCGGTCCAGCGACCCCTCCCTGCTGCCGTGGCCGAAGCTATCTGACATTTCTTCATCATGCTGCCTGCAGAGCGTGAGCTAATGCTGATCAAGTTGCGTGCTCCTGCTGGTCCAGCACGCACTGAGGTCCTACAGCTGGCAGAGATCTTCCGTGCTCGTGTTGTAGATGTCAGTGAGCGCAGTATCACACTCTGCGTCTCTGGAGACCCTGGCAAGGTGACTGAGGCCTTGAAGCCGATTCAAACCTGCAGCTGTATGCTGTAGCGTCTGGCTGCCGACTTGCATCAGTTGATTAACAGGGTTCTAGTGAGGAAGAAACAGTCCCTTGTCCACCCTGTTGCAGTGTTACTATGAAAGCATGTTGGTTGCCCAGCAGCTGGTATCACAGATCAGAGTAGGAGGCGATGCATATCTGCCGTGGCTGGGGTTGTTCTCACTGCTGTGCTTTCATGCAATCCTTTTGCTGCCCTGCAGACCGTGGCCATGCAGAAGGTCATGAGCAAGTTCGGTGTCATGGAGGTCTGCCGTACTGGTCGTATCAGTCTCAAGAGGGGAGAGGAGCTGCTGGAGCAGATAAGGCCAACAGAACGCACAGCAACATCACAGCCACATCACAGACGCAGCGAGTGAGTTTGTGTCTGCAACAGCGCCGCCAGCCACAGAGTACTGCCATGTGTTTGGTATACATCATCATTTGCAAGCAATGCTGTTGCAAGGCGCGTGTAACCTGACGCAATCTGCAGCAACAATTCCTCAGCTGTATTGTCTGTTTTGCTGTGATGGCTGCTTGAGCTTTGGTTGGTTGCCCTTGTGCTTATTGCTTGGCCCCTGGGGCATAGGGGTCACTTGGTCAGCAGTTGCTAAACTGACACCCAGCAGGATACATCTATGCATCTGCTAAAGGTTGGATCCCTGCACTGTTGCTTCCCCCTGCAGTACGGTTGCTGCAGCTGAGGAAAGCAGAGACGGAGATGTGTATCAGGTGGAAAAGGAGGACCTCTCAGGTCCCTGGGAAGTTCAGAATGTGCTGGAACCTACATCATATGAGAATGACAGGGGACATGCTTCACAGGGGGAGTACCAGGCGCATACGCTGCAGACTCTGGTAGCTGATGTTCCTGGTGTCCTGCAGCAGGTGTGTGTTAGTGAGGCACTACATCTGTATCACTAGCAGCTTGTGGGATGGCACTTGGGGAGTGAAAGGGGTTCTGCTTGATCCTCCTACAGAATGCATTTCATTGTTGTTGGTGATGCATGCTTATGGTCTTGCAGATGCTGTGTGAAGGGTGGGCACAAGACCTGCACCATGCATGTGCAAGGTATCTAGCTCGTGCAGCAATGCCAATGCAATGCTGGCGATGAAAGCGAATGCTGCTGTGTCCATGTGCTGTTGGTGGAGCAGCTGGGTGCCCTGCCACCTTACAGAACCTTCAACATGAGGCCCAAGTATGCTGGATCTTACCTCCGAAATTTGCTTTCTGCTGCTTGGTTGACAACTTCAGGTGACCCAAGTGTTTGCACGCCGTGGGTACAATATTCAGTCCTTGGCAGTGGGGCCGAGTGAGACGCAAGGAGACAGCAGAATCACCATGGTTGTGCCAGGAACTGTAGAAAGCATTGACAAGGTCATGAAGCAGGTGAGATCATGTGCAGAAGCCGCAACGAATACTGTTGCTTTGTTGTGCTTCCTGAGAATCTGATGGCTGTGCCAAGTGCTGCAGTGCCTGACATGAGGCTGTGCGCAAAGCTGGTTGCTTTTTGTGAGCATTAAGTGACGGCAGCGTCCTGGAATCAGGCATGTTTGCAACCCCCGTGTACCTGTATAGCTGTGCACTTTGTTGATCCGCATTATATCTGTGGCATGACAGGTCAAGAAGCTGATTTATGTGAAGGACATCCAGGATATCACAGCAACACCATATGTGGCACGTGAGCTGATGCTCATCAAGGTGGGTGTAGAGCTGATCATTGGCATTTTCATGACAGTAATAGGCATCTGCATGTGGGTGTATGTTACTTGTGTTGTGTTGGGGCTGTGACGGTATCGGGCTTGGCAGAAGGCGGCACTCGAGCCCAGCACTCTCATGGTCTCCGGGTTGCTTTGCTTTTTGTGAAGAGATGCACTGCTGTTGCACCAGGTCATTTATGCTGCACCATAGGAGCTGCAAGCTCTCATCAATCAATTTCTTGAAGTTCATATCTAGCTTTCTGCATGTTCTCTTCAGCAGCTCCCACCCTATGCAGTGATGCACTTATGTGCCTGCTGTTATCTGCCAGATGTCCTTGGTGTTTTCACCAAAGAGTCAGCAGCCACTGGTCTGCTGTTGCTTGCTCTTTCTCACAGGTGCGCTGCACTGCCAGTCAACGAGGCGAACTGCGCGATCTTGTTGAAATCTTCCGCCTGGGTGTTATTGACGTCAGTCACACCACCATGACCCTTGAAGTCCAGGGACGGGAAGACAAGATGAGCGCAATTGCAGACCTGTTGGAACCATATGGTAAGCAGTTGGTCGCACCTGCTTGGCTTGGTAGTAGCAGCGTCTGCACAATGCTGATGTATATGGTGTTGCAGTGCCAAGCAAAGTTCATGTGCGCAGCCTTCTGGAGATCAAGCATGGCGCATATGATTGAAGCATTCCTTGAAGCTTTGATCTGTTTCCCCCAGCATGTGCTTATATATATCATAAACTTCCCAACGGCTATAGCATTGTTGCCATCGTCTCTGCGCCCCATTTCAGAAGCGGGTCTTTCCTCCCTCAGCACGCACTATTGTGGCACGTGACTTGACACTCCTCTTCCATAGAGCACCTAGAGCATCCTGTGACAGAGCTTGTATATGTGGCAGTGCTTTGGGTCAACTGGTAGCCACGTGACTGCTGCCGTCCTGCAGGTGTATTAGAGATTGCTCGTACTGGACGTATCGCTCTGACCCGTGAGTCAGGTGTTGATACAAAGTACCTTGAGACAATGCGCAGCACTAGCCGTATTTGGTAAAGCCTCATCAGCTACTGCAGTAACAGCTGATAATAGCAGCTGCAGCAACAGCTATAGGAAGAGATGTTCACGATTCAGCAGATGTTTCTGCATGTACCAGGGCTACTCTCTGGCAAGCAGATACAGTTGTGCTTGCAGTCTTGTTGACGATCCTGTTGGTGCTGGCTGCATCTGCTAGTTATGGCTCGTGATGGCAGGAAAGAGCAGTGGGTGCAGGCAATTGCATGACCAACAGCAACACTGCAAGATGATAATAATGATGAGCTTGTTACATGGGAGGTGGCCTCTTGAATCAATCTGAAACAAACACTGCAAAAGCCTAGTTGCGGTTGCACTGTTAACCAGCTGCAGTAGCTGTTTGTGTGACAGTTTAACTCCCATGCCAGTCATGCTTCATTGGAGATACCTGTTGCAGTTGATACGATGTTACACATTCGTCTTTGTTATGCATCTCAGTGCAGTACAAATAGAGCAACAGGTACAGCAGCACAATCAGGGGCGGGTGCAAAGGTCTAGTGGGATCATGGGGCAGTTGACACAGCAGTTGGTGCAGATCTGGCATAACAGCAAATGAGCAGGCCTGCCTTACCTAGGTTGGCAGCAGCGATGCAGCTTTACAGCAGACGTGAAGGAGTAGAAACAGCAGTACACCCAGTGTGTAGCAGATGATACAGCAGTAGCCCATTCTCTTGTCGCAGCAGCAGGTGTTGGAACGCTGACTGCTTTAACTAGCAGGAGAGTAGTCGACTTGAGCCTGACTAGTCTCTGTAGTAGCAGTTCAGGCTGCTCTAGGAATTCATAGGATCTTACGTAAGCCTAAGCTGATAGGTACACGAGCTAGCAGTAAAAGATAATGATGTTCCACGAGAAAATTCGGGCTCAACAAAATCAAGCGCTCATCTCTCCCCCCGTGCCTGAGGCACACGCGGAGTATCCATATATGCTGCATGCGGACATGTACATGCCACGCAGTAACAGTGCCATTCTAGAAACACCCAGACAAACCAAGAGCTGTATGATTCATTTTTAAGATAGATAGAAACAGGTGCGCAGACACGCACAAACTGCAAACCCAACTCGTGTCAAGTCCCAGAATAGCGACCAAACACGCACTGCACCGCATCATATGATCATTACACCACGCCCCCCTTCAAGGAGCATCGTCTCGATGATTAAATAAACTACAAGACTCTACAAGACTTAACAACAATTCAAGCACTGCGGGATGCACGACCGCTAATAGATCGGCGGGTCGGTGGCACTTGCTCCACTGAAGCATTCCGCGGTGGCCGCCGACGAACACTTCGCCGAGTGCCGCCGACAGCTGCAGGGACTTCTGCATGATGCGTACGCTCAGACTCCTCAATCATACCGTCTTCAATGTTGCTTTCACGCATTCACTGATCATCTTCAGCGCCATAACCTTCTCAACGTACCAGGTACTCAAACATCCAAGGGCCACGTGAAACATAACGCCTCTTACCTTTGTCCAAGAGCTTCTCCACACGATAATGATTTTCATTATCAAAAATTGTGGGAGGTGGATGGAACCGAACATGTACATGTGCTGGGAACTCATGATCCTTGTGCCCTGAGGGTTGTAGCAAACTGACATGGAGAACTGGGTGGGTCAGTAGAGAGGGTGGTAACTCAGCTTGTAGGCTACTGCACCTACAGGCTTCTCCACTTGTGAAAGGTCCTAGGTATCTAGCTGTAAGCTTCTTGCTCATGCTGGATGGCAGATGTGGGTTGCTGGTAGACAAACGGACCTTGTTACCTGGTTTGGATTGAACATCACGGCGATGCTTGTTGCTGCTGTACTTGCCTTAGGTGAGCTTCTTGGAGCTTGCTCTTCGCTTGCTGAATAGCCTCTGCCGTGTGCTGAGTGAAGGACTGAGCTGCCAGCACCACATTTTCAGCTGATGCCGGCAGTGGGGCCACTTTCGCCAGGCCAGGGCAGTACGACTATAGCA
>LWCB01007090.1:0-10149 GCA_001630525.1 Coelastrella sp. M60 | reverse complement strand
CTGCTTGCTAGTCGCTTTGCCTATGGGCTGCTGCTGCTGCTTCTGCTGCTGTTGTTGTTGTTGCTCTGCAGCTTCTGCATTCGATCCGTCACGCGGCGGTTGGGATGGCTGCAGGTTACAAAGCCACTGTATGTAGTGCTGCTGTTCCTGCTGATAAGCCGGAAGTTGGCCTGGGACACCATCCTTGCTATTGCTGCTGTCCTGCAGCAGCGTCTCATGCACCCAGCTGCCATGCAGCAGATCTGAAACTTGAGACCAGAAACCTATGACAGATGTGACAATTTCTTCCTCTTCCCAGGTGTAAATCTGTTGCAGGATGGGAGCTGCAATGGTCCATACTTCAGCTGCTGCATGGTGCGCTGCCTGGGATGCTGTTGCATGATTGAGATTCCTTGTGGTGTCGGATGCAGGGGTGACATCAGTCGGGTTGCTGATGGTGTGCAAATTAGTACTCTTCTTTTCACCACTTGTACATGCATGTGCATCACTGCATGCTGTCTGCAGGCCCTGATCTGCAAGATACTCCGGTGATGGAGGTGATGAGCAGTGCTGGCTGGGCATCTTGCCGGCAGTAACTCCCATTGCTGTATTTGCGTCTATCACTTGCAGCAAAGTCTGACACAAGGCCGCTTGTAGCCTTAAACGAGCTGGTGCTTGCTCAGATGTGTTAAGCTCTGCAGGTCAAGGTTGAAACGGAGGAATTAGGAGGAGTGCAGTAAACAAGAGTGCAGGTGCCGTGAAAAGACCGCATTCCGAGTTGCTTACTTGCACGGTATGTGCCAATCAGTAGGCATAACCGCTCAACACGTTCAAGAGGGGTAGCCGGCTCTGCGCTTTGCAATTGCGGTAGACACGCGTCCATAGCGATAGGCGACCTACAAAAACCTCACGGTAATGCCCAAAAATACAATTGAGGTTGTTCGTGCCACCATGTACAGTTGCCAGGAGGTGCACAAGCGCGGGACAATTTGAAGGATACAGATGTTATTTACCGTACACGGTGCTGCAGGATCGATGAAGCAAGTGAGGCACCCCCCAAAGCATTACAGACAGTCAATGACAAGGAATAAAGGGCACTGCAGGCACAGCACTATAGCAGTCAGGCAAGGCTCTGACAGTGTGTGCGATGATCCGTGCCCCGTATAATAGAATCATAATCATGAATTAATATAGTGTTATATGAGAGGCGCAATAGCTGAAAGCCTGTCCTGAAAGAGTGGCCTGCGTCTTCTGGTAGCCAGTACTGTACCATCGCTGGACGCTGCAACAGGATCTTAGTACTTTCACGCCATGGCGGACGAGGATGACGTTCCTGAGGAGTTTTGGGATATGCTTGATAACATTGAGCAGAACAAGGTGCGTTCTTACGTCGCTAATCGTGCATCGCACTGCTCCAAGCACTTCTGGAATCTGAAACCTCGTTTCCTGCACTATGTGTTCTGTATGCAGCAACATCAAAGCATATCAACACAAGCACCTGCTGCAGCCTTACAACAGTACAAAACAGCCACCAACGCTCCTGTACAGCAGTACCAACAACATGGGCTCCCCATCTGGCGCCCTGGTCATGTACAGCAGTTGCCCCTGGCTCCATCCCTCAAGCCACCCAGCCTGGCACAGCAGTTGGCAGGATCTGGTAACTTCATTCGTTCGCCAGCACCAGGCATGCAGCAAGCCCCAAACCTCAGCAATGGTCTCCACAGATATGGCAACCAGCACCAGCAGCCAGCACAGCACCAGCAGCAGCCCTGGGGCGGTCCCCACTGGGCTCAACAGCAGCACAGGAATTATCAATTACCGCATCAGCCGATGCAACAAGCACCAGAGCAGCAGATCAGGTCTAACCCTCTAGAGACAGCAGGTCCTGCAGCTGCAGCAGGCTCAGCACAGCAGGTGCCTGCAAGTGATAATACTGCTGTCACAACAGATGCATCTGTCACAGCAGCTGCAGGAAGTAATGCTGATCAGTTGCTCAATGAGCAAGCCACACAAGCGCTGACTCCACGAAAGCTGCAGCAGGAGGTAGAAAAGTTACGCAGGGAACTGGCAGCTCATGCAGGCACGGCAATGCAGCTCCGCAGCAAGGTATGTCGGCCAGTTGTGTAAGTCCTGTGTTGTGGCAGTGCAGGTGCACTGCAGAGACATTCTGAAAGGGTGCAAGGATATGTAATGCTACCTGCCACTGGCTTCATAGCATGCTATACAGTGTCTTGTGCTGAGAGTACTGCATATGTTACACAGCAGACTGGAACTTCCGCTATTCCAAAGTGATCCTGTCATTGTTCATCATATACTTGTTGTAGCTTTGCTGCAGTGGCCTCTATTGTTTGTGTTGCAATCTTAGAAAAAATCTTGCACTTCTCTTTTCTTGCAGTTGACACAAGCAGAGCAGGAAAGGCAGCAGCTGCAGCAGCGTGTCCAGCAACAGCACCACCCCATGAACAGCATTGCACAACACACCGCGCAGGATCTCAGGAAACAGGTTTGTCCAACTGACAGCAACGGCGTACCAGACAATGCTATGTATCCTTACTCATCAGCCCTGGTAGTTTAATTCATCAAGCACAGTCAGCTAACTGTGCTGCGTAGCATTGGCCAGACTCGTGATGGTCGCTCACCTTTCTATCAAGCCCAGTTGAAATCATCGTCAACACCAAGCTGTCATTGTTGTTATTGCCAGCGCATGGGCTCAAAGACGGTGTACTGACTGAGCACCAACATAAACACACGTCCTGGTTGCAGGTGGACACCATGCATCAGCGTCTGATGTTTGCAGAGCAGGAGCTTTCAGAGGCTCACAAGAAAGCAAAAGACAAGGAGCTCAAAGCAACAGAGGTGGGCGTGGCTGCAGGACATTCTTATCAGCATTGCAGCTCCAGCTGAGCCCAATCTGCCACGTCCAATACAGCACTGGGGCATGGGCTGCATGAACAATGAATGATGACAATGTGTTACTGCTGTTAGGAGCAGTTTTGTCAACCGAGCCACTCAACTCAATGCTGAGGTTGGCACTGTGCTATGTTTTTGATGTTTGGCTTCAGGGTTCTTGATAGTGGGTACTACTGTACACATGTGAGGCTCTCCCCTTGAGTTAGAACCGCAAAATGCAGCTGGATGTGTATGTTGCTGCATGATCTGCTCTCACAGGTCGAGATAAGGTTCAACCAGCTGCAAGAGGAGCTTCGCAAACGAGACGAGCAGATGCTTCAGATGCAGTTTGAGCTGGAGCAAGAGAAGCAGCGGGCTGAGCGCTGGGCAGCGAACCCTGCAGTACCAGCAGCAGCAGCAGCGCCGGGTACCAGTGCGGATGCGGCACAGTCTAGACCATCTCAAACTGCTGCTGGAGCTAGTGGTGTGGGTAAGTTGTCGTTCAGTACTCCAAGCAGCAGCAGCGGAGGAGGTAGAAAGCGGAGGTTCAATGCAGGCAGTACAGGAGCGGCAGCAGCAGCTGCAGGGACTCCTCTGTCACCTTGTGGCGGTACAGGAGTCAGACGAGGCAGTGGCGTAGGTGTGTCACAGCAGCAAATCACACCATTGCAGCAACACCAGCTGCAGATGCAGCACTTGCTCCAGGGGCGCCAGAGTGCAAGCATACCTCAGCAGCAGCAGCAGCAGCAGCAGCAGATGTTGGTGGAAGATCCAGGGCTGGCATGTGAAGACATACCAGAGCAGCAGCTTATGCAGGTGGGGCCAAGCACCAGATGCATACATCTCACTGTCTGCTGACAAAGCAAGCTGCACTACAAGTTCAACCATCACATGAGCTAATCCATCAGTGAGTTTGCTGCCACTGTCTGTTGTTGCATTTCCTGATTACAGGTTGCACATGAGGTACCTCCACAACAGCACAGGGCCGTGCTCAACAGAAATCAAATACAGCAGCAGCAGCAGCCAGCATTAGGTATGATCAAGCTGTTGAACGGGATGAAGCAGTGCCAGGTAAGCATGTTGCAGTACAGACCTGGGTCATGTATTGTCAAAGCAGGATCTTTAGTACCACGTAGATTCCACCATGCTAACATTAGCCAGCACAAATTACACCACATATAGCCTGTTGAAGGATCAGGATGAAGGAGACTGGCAGGACAGAAAGCAAAAGCTAGCCCAAACAAGCACTTTCTTTGTCGCAATATGCAACAGCATACCGATCAGCTCAGTTGTTGTTCAACTGGTCACATGCTAGGTCTTCAGCCCGTGAGCTCTGCGCCCAGTGAACTGAACACTGCTGACACAGCTTAACAGCAATCAGTGGACTATATTTGGATCAACAGCATGTAAAGATGATGAAGTTCCTTGTGGAATCTGTGCTGTTTTGCAGATCCAGGCTGTATCACTGTCCAGTGCTCTCTGGTGCAGCTGCAAATCAGCGTTGCAGCAGCTACTGCAGCCCCTAGCATCTCAGTTACCTGCTTTGCCTAATACCAGTAGCAGCGGCAGCGGCAGTTACAGGGTGACAGGATCAGCAGCAGACGGGAGCCCTCAACAGGCAGCTTGCAATCGTGTGTTGCTTGTGTTAGCTGCTGTACAGCAGCAGCTGCAGTCAGTTCTTGCTGGCACTGGCAGCAGCGGCAGCGGTGCAGAACTCCTGCTGCAGCTTCTGCGGCTGGCAGCAGTATTGTTTCCGTTGGGCGGCTTAGGTGTGGGAGAGTCTTTGATGAGCAGCAGCAATGTAGGCGTTGCTGCACAGCTAGCAGCAGCAGCAGCTGTGGGTGACAACAGCAGTAGCCACAAATGGGTACTGCAACAACCAGACTCATGGACCAATGCTGCTGATATGGGCGGTCTTGTGCAATTCCAGCAGCAGATTCTGCTGTTTCAGGCAGTAGATGAGCCTCAGCTTTTGCATGTGCTACCGCTGCAGCTGGCTATTGCTGTGTTGCAACTACTGCAGGGGCTGTTGCTGCATGACAGCAGCTGCCTGGCTCTGGTAGCTGCTGCTGTAGGTGCTTCTCAAGTCTCGCATAGGCATGAACTCCTTGGTTATGACAATTGTCCGCTGGGCAGCAACAACAACACCAGGTACACAGCAGCAGATGGCCGAGGAGATGCATCTGTAACATCAACTGCCACCGCTACCAGCAGCAGCAGCAATGGCAATGGTGACATTCCTGCATTCTTGTCCAAAGGGGGCAGTTACAGCAGGCGATCTGCTCCACAAGACAAACAGGCCGCTGCTGCTGCTTACTGGACTGCTGCAGAGGCGACTGTTGCAAGTGTAGTGCGATTGCAGCACGGCAGCAGCAGCAGCAATGTGCCTGAGCTACGTACATCAGAAGCCGATAAATCCAGACAGAGTGAAGCAATGGACAGTGCTGCATTGCAGTGCCGCCGTACTTTGTTTGCATTGCTTGCTGATGCATGTAGGAGTCATGCTGGCCTACATGCCCATGTGGGTGCACTGCTCGCTGCACTTGCAGCAAGGTTACCAGTCACTCTACAACAGCTGCTGCTGCCAGCAGTAGCGGACAGCAGCCTTGTGATTCAACTGCTGCATTCAGAGGGGTATGAGCAGCGATGTCAGGCTGTGGCTGTGCTACAGCAGATGCTGGTGTCCTCTGCTGTTGCTGCTGCATTCACAGCAGCACTGGGTAGCTCAGACTCTGCTACAGCAGCTGGTGTAGGTGCTCCAGATGCAACAGCAGTAGCTGACAGTAAGGGATCAGATGTCCCAATGCCATTGGCACCTTTGCAGCCATGCAACAGAGGGATCAGTTATACGCAGCGAAGCAACAGGGCAGCTGCAAAAGCTGCCGTAGCTGCTGCATTCCAGGAGAAACCCCAGCAGCAACAGCAGCAGCAGCAGCAGCATGACAATCCTGCATTGTCCACTGTGACCGGCTCATCTCAGCTGAGCT
The DNA here is from genome assembly GCA_001630525.1 of Coelastrella sp. M60. Classification (NCBI taxonomy): domain Eukaryota; kingdom Viridiplantae; phylum Chlorophyta; class Chlorophyceae; order Sphaeropleales; family Scenedesmaceae; genus Coelastrella; species Coelastrella sp. M60. Next base: position 4,294 of record LWCB01007090.1, on the reverse strand, counting down.
ATAGCGTAACTGATCAAGCAGTGTATGACGTGCTATATGGCCTGCTGGAGTGCATTGCTGCTGGCATTGGGGATCTGCCTCGGCACAGTGACAACCCAAGCAGCAGTTGTGCTGACCCCTACAGCAGCAGCAGCGGCACTGCGAGTTGGGGCATGTTTGAGTTGCAGAGGAGGGCTTGTGCCACTGTCGCTGTCATGTTGCAAACCAAGCAGGAGGCGCTATTACAGGTCATGCTGGATCTGAGCTTTACACCAGGTAAGCCAAGATTTCAAACTGCCACAGCTACCTTTGCAAAGTCCCATGGTTTGTTCATGGCTGTTGTCACAGACACAAAAGCATTAGCTGATCAGCAGGTGCTCAAAAGAACGGATGCATTGTTTGTGGCTCTGTGTCCATTTGCAATGGGACTATATTACAATAGATGGTAGCAGCAGAGATACTGCCCCACAGCAACCTGGGGCTCAAAATTAGTAACGGATACAAAGTCTGCTGTTTGTATTCTTCCTTGCATTGCAATCTGCAGGGTTTGGCCTAGCACAGAGGCTTCTGGCACTGGTCGAGGCTGCCTGTTCAGCAGAAGGTGGCGACCCATTTGCAGCAGCAACACCCGCCCCACCACCATCAGTACCAGCAGCAGCAGCAGCAGCAGCAGTACCACGACAAATCTCCATACCAGCAGAGCTCAGCAGTCCGACAGCTGCCACCGGTAGCAGCAGCCAAGCAGACGGTGGAGTCAACAGTGTGACAGGTACAAAGTGTAAGTGGATGGAGTGCTTGGAGAGAGTGAGAGTAGCGCATGAATCACTGCTGCTGCTGAGAGCTTTGATGGCAACTGGAGGAGCTGTGGGTGAGTGGTACATCCGAATTCAGCAGCAGCAGCAGCAGCAGCAGCATTAAGTCTTATGGTGGTACATGCTTGAGGCCCATGGGCGTGATGCATCTCTGCATTTGGCCTTCTGACCGAAAGTACTGTATGGAATGGACTACCCCGTCTGGTTTTTTGCTTGTTTTGATTTCACCAGGCTCGTTCAGCGTGCAAGTTGATGCGCTGCAAGGTGAACAGCTTCGATACGTCATGACTTGGCATACTACATACTGATGCAACAGCGAGTTGTATCTGGGCAGGAGCCATCACACCCTGTAGTGGCGTGTTGAAATATGACCGGCCTGCTCATATGGCTGCCTCCTTGTGCAGGTCACGCCGCAACTGCTGATATCTGCAGCAACATGACCTCAATAAGAATGGTCCAAACCACGCGAGCCAAGTTGTCAGAATGGTCAGAAGCAGTGCTATCAACAGCGGCTGCAGCAGTCAGCCAAGGAGGCCACCTGCAGTGTTCATATACACCCTCAACAGCAGCAGCAGCAGCAGCAGTAGCAGCAGGAGTGACACCTGCAGGTGCAGCGGGTTCATCAGCAGCTACAGCAGGCTTACCAATAGCACCCTGGGCTTGGTCATACAGCAGTAGTTGCGGATGTAGGGACAAGTATAGCAGCAACACTGGAATGAGGGTCAGCAGAAGCAGTGGGCCAGTATTGGGTAGTGTAGCTGAGCATGTGCTGAGGTTGCAGCGGCCCCTGTTGCGGGATTGTTTTCAGGAGATCAGTAGTGCAGCAGCTAGCGTTCATAGGCGAGCTATACAGTATCTGTGTTGACGGCCAGCTAGCACCATTGTACATCGTCTTCGTGCATATGGCCGCGGCCACTGCTGTATGCCATGCCCACACATGTTGATGCATTTGCCTCTGTATGTCTGCTGCCCTCCCGTCTTCGATTCATGCATATAACAGCACTGCTACCAGCAGATGGTGTCATCAGTGACCTGTTACTAGTGATAATTAGCCATGTTTTCTTGATCACACCTTTCAAAGAACAGTGTCACACTTGTTCAACAAGACTAAGTTGGTGCTGGGAGCCGCTGTGACACCAAACATCCCGCAGCAACGCCTGACACTTTCGTAGGTCTGTGTACTCAAGATCTGTTACCAACCTGGCATCACTAAAATAGTGAGACGTGCACAGGACAACTTCTAAGCCAGGGATACACAGCTCATTGATAGCCTGCCTGCCTACGTAGGTATACAAAGCCCAGCTTTGAGGGCTGATTTGCTGATGATACAAGGCAGCAGACTGACAAAGCTTGCCTTGTATTCTACAGAAAAAGAAACATGCACGCTATACCTGTCAAGTTGGCCATATACTCGCCAACAATACTCTGCCCATTTTTCAAGGCAGTAGTAGCACAGACTAAACTTGTCTACACATGTCCACCTGCAGGAGTAAACACAGTACAAACCCATGGCTTACACATGCTGACTGCTGCTCACGGGTTGCATCAACAGCATGTGCACACTGTCCAGCTGTCACAATAGCTGAGCCATGTCAGCAAAGGTTTGCTCTCCTATGCTGCAGCAAGCCAGCAGCTGCAGGTCAAATTCCTTGCTGAAGCCAAGCTTTCCTGTGCTGTTGTTCCTTTAGCCACCAATATCCAGTCCTCCCATCTCTCTGAACCATGTCTTGACATGATGGGGCGTACTAGCAACCACTCAACTGCATCCAGCGATTAACATGCACAGATGCTGATGACCTCTGCAGAATCCAGCCACTGCAAACATCTCTGAGTTCCCGTCCCAACACGCCGCACACTGCTGACAATCTGCTCAAGTTCAATTTGACAACTGCATATGAGACAATGAGAGATGGGTGTGGTGTTGGCAACTGCTGCTTGGTGCCCGGCAGTCCAACACCTAGGTATGTCCATGTGGGCTATCCGAGGAGTTCAACAAGGATATGAACCCTGACACACCTGCTGCTGACGACATGGCTGCCTTGCCATCACTTATTGCCTGCGTCACAACTGCCTGCTTTATAAGGGTAGCTGTTTTTGCAGTACAGTGATGAGGACTGCAGATGTGATTGCTTGGGACTGCCTGAAGGCTGCTGCAAGGGGCTAGGCTGCATGGCTGACTGCTGCATGGCTGCTACTAGGTGTCAACCGCATCTGGTAGCTGGCTGATATCAGGTTGTGAATGATTCGCCACAGCCGCACTGCCCTTTTGCATTGGGATTGATGAAAACAAACTCAGACCTGCAGCAATGCAGGGGACAATCTGGGTTACCAGGCATGCCAAGGATTGATGCAAAACAGGGATATCCATGGATGAAATTATGGCATATAGACATGCTAGATGCGCGGTTCGATGCAGATGCCCAGGTATTTGTAAGAGATGGAAAGCTGCTAGTCCAAAGAAGTCCATGACGTGCCTGCTGCTGCTGCTGCTAAAGCAAGGCCTGTATCAGGGCTACTTTGGGTCGAGCAACTCACTTCAGTGGCTCGTCTATGTAGTCCATCTTTGTTCCAAGCACATGCATCAATGCTGCTGGATCGATCAATAGCCGCACGCCTTGTTCTTCTACTACCTCATCAAACCTACTCTTGGTATCTGCAGAAAAGGATCCCGGTTACAATACGGCGACATGCGCCGTCACCAGGAAATCAAAGCTTGTAATATATACCTGGGGTAGCGTATTCAAGCCCATGCATGCTCACCTGCATAGTTCAACGTGTAGCTCAGACCACTGCATCCACGTTTCTTGACCCCTAGTTTGATGTACTCCTACAGGTGTAGTAGGCAAAGTAAGCCAGACGAGTGGCGTATTTACAACATAGTTATGAAGCACCAAGACGCACTTTATGCCGCGCTTGAAGCAAGTCGCGTATCCTGTTTGCAGCAGCTGCTGTGAGTTCTATAGCAGCCTTCTTGGCTACGGGGCTACGAGCTGCCTTTGTTGCTGCTTCCACGCAAGCAGCGAGCGTGCTATGCACCATGCCAAAGGCTCGTTGGTGGGTAGCAGAAACAAGAGCGTAAACGCTCTTTGGCAGGCTGATGGAATGGTTCAACACCAGAACGACACCATGCATGTGTATTTAATGCTGCAATTGAAAGGCAATGCTGCGCTTCTGACCGGCAATCGTAGATACAGAACCCTTGACCATGTGGGTGCGAGATACATGCACCGGCTGCTAGGCAAAGGGGCTGTCAACCTGTTTGATGCATTGAACTAGTTGTTAAAACCATCCAGGACAGCAGGTTGCCGCAGAGCACCGAGCGTCTGGTAAAAGCCCTTTCGCGGGGTAATCTACACCGACTGCACGCTGTTGCTGCTTGGTGTTTCGTCATATGTACGTCCCTTCTTTGCGCGTGGAATGTTAGCGTTGCTTAGGCCTGGATCCTGCAAGCGTCAGTACACTTGCGTCGCGAGGACCAGGGGACTTGCTGCAGGTGCTGCAGC
>LWCB01007086.1:0-12902 GCA_001630525.1 Coelastrella sp. M60 | reverse complement strand
TTGCATATCCAGCATACCAGACTAAAAACATTTGCATGATTGGCATACACGACTCACCCGCTCACTTTCCCACTGCATTTTTGCATATTCAAAGTACACCTTCTTTCCCTCTTGCCCGCCACCGTCACTGTCAACATACCGGCCACGGTTCCTGCCACTTTGCCGGCAGTTAGCTCCGCCCTTAGATCTCCCTGACCTGCCGCCATATTCTCCATCATCGTCATCATCATCCAACCCCTGATCATCGCTCTCAGCAACAATCCCAGGACTAGAATTGTTTCCGCTATAATGATCATCATCGCCGCCACCGGGGGCTGGACCTGTGCCGGCGATGGCGGCGAAACCTCGTTTCAAGCAGCTGCCTCCTGAGCCGCCAGAGAAGCCCGAGGGGCCGTTTAGGAAGGCACCGGAATAAGGGTTCAAGCCGCTGAGGAAGCCGCTGTTAGGGCCTGCGGCATGGGGCATGTTGCTGGGGCCGCCCCCGCTGCCGGCACCTCCAAACCCTGGACCACCGGCACCTCCTATAAACAAACAACAAAATCAACAGATTTCAGTGACAGTTACTGTCACACATGATCTCAACACAGCATCTAGAGGCTCTGAAGTAATGCATAAACCACCACCATACGTCTATCAACACACACATGCATGCAAGACTTGAACCATCTGGGCACCAGTGCACATTCAGCATACATGCCTGACAAGCAACACCTCAAGTTGCAGTGCAGGCAATCCAATGGGTCAATAAGATGCTCCAACACATCTCATACATAGCCCCGGTATGCAAACCAGGGAGCAGTACAGTCACAATAGATGGCTTGCGCTGACAGCTGCACTAATGCTGCACTCTCAACATGCCTCCCTAGTCTACAATAGTAGCAGCCCATACACCCGCGTGACAAGAGAAACCTTGATGGAATATCATGGAATGCTGTGCCATTATTGCCTACCATGAAAACTTTGAAAGCATTTTTCTCCAAAAGTCAAGAACTTGCCCATTACATACAACATGATTCATACTAGTCACATATTAACTTACCTCCATCTAGCAAAGTGCCTGCCTTTGTTGCTACTGTTGCAAACTCCTCAAGCAAGACATCAAGTGTGCGCTGTCTGCAGTAGTCACCTACTGCATCACAGGCTTGCAGGTGACGGTCAGCAGAGAACGTGGCGCAGCAATCTGCAGAATATACACATACACATCATTGTGATGGATATATACTTTTCCCTGCAATGATTCAATGTCATTCAATGCTTATAAACTGAAATGCTAACAGGAAAACATACAGTGCATGAACAGTGATGCATGCATGTATAATTGAGTAACTCACCTGTTACCAGTGTAACCAGGTATCCCAAATCTGCTGCATCCTTGACAGCATGTGCCACACACTGCTCGGTGACGCATCCTGCGATGATCAAGAACCTCTTATCCATGTTACGTAATATGTAGTCCAGGGTTGTGCTTTTGAACACACTGCTGCTGGTCTTTGGCAGCACTACCTCGTCAGGGTGGGGGGCAATGGCATCAATCACCTACAGCAGCAGCAGCAGCAGGGGCAGCATCAAGAATTTCTGCAATGAGTGCACTGTCAATACATTTGCATCTATCAGCGGCACGCAGTCTGATACAACATATACACATAACAGACAGGATAGTGGAATACAATGCTTCGTACAGCAGATGCATGCATGCATGCATTTATTTACAACATTGACAAGGTACAGCATACAATGCATGCTAGAGCATACACATACATGCATGATGCATGCAATTATTTGTTTACCTTTGCATCCCAGCAGCCAGGTGGTACATGAAATCCCGATATCTTGTAGTCCAAGCTTCTCTCCCTGCCATCAACTGTGAGAGACTGAATTACCGTGTATATGATTTCAATCTTACATAAACGGGCAGCCTGTGAAGTACAAATCAACACAAAAGACTAATTATACCAGATTGTCTTCTCATAGTAGTATTTCATGTTGAAAGAAGCATTGCTTGTTGAGCTGGTGTCGACCAAAGTCTGGTAGCCCTATCATGATGAATTGGCTGAATTGTCCGTAATAAAATTTACAACCTCAAATAGCCTGACGACAGCCATCTAATGGTGTGTCTAGCTCATGCTGCTGCTGCTGGTAGTGGTGTGCCGGGTCAGTGACAACACCAGCAGCAGCAAAATTAGCAGTGTCAATAGGTACCACATGTTGGTACATGTTACATATCAACAGTACATTTAGCTGATTGAGTTACCTGTTGTAGCTGAGCCCATTTTCTGGTGCAATCATCTATCCGAGCCCACCAGTAAGCAAACTCAGGACCCTGCATAATGAAAGACCGAGGGTCAGGTTTGAATGCAGGCAACAGAACTACTTGTGGGCAACATCTTAGAGTAGGAGTGCAGACACACGACTGAGACTTATATATCAAGATATTAATATATGAGATTATAATCAGTAATGCCGACAGGTCAAAGAAATGCAGACCAGCATCTATATAAGTGCCTACTGCAACTGCAGATGTGTTTACTGTACTGCATAAGAACAACCCGTGAGGGCAACTTCAGCTGCCATGACATACTTCCAGTTCCTCTGTCGTGTAAGCGCGATACATGGCGCCTCCTTTTTGGCAGTTGTAGTTCTGAACATCGATGAACAACACTGCGGCTTGTCGGACGTCTACTGCTACCTCTCTAAGCAATTGAGATGGCTGATAAGATGCACCCTGCGAAATGGCCCCTGCACTCGCCATGAGCACAGGGGACGAAGCTGAATGGGGCAAAAAGCGCTCTCGATGCGGATTGCTGACTTTGGGCTGGAGATGGGCCGGACCTTGGGGAGGAGGCAACCTGCATGTGCAACTGCTGACCAGGTTTAGTATTGGTGTTGACTGGGCTCACACTACAATTTTGATCACATATGACAGCAGATATGAAGTTATCATTGCTGATTTGATAAGTAAGAGTTAAGTGATTGGGATCCAATGTCCAGTTGTGCAGTGCAAATGTTGCTGCTGTGTTAGTTGGCTGCCGACTGTTTCCACGGCTTGGCGGGGTAATGCTCTATCAGCAGCAGCTTTCTGCTGCGCTGGAAGGTTGAGAATATCGCGGTGGATATCAGGAAACTATTGCATGGTTGACAGAGCTCTGATCAGCTGGCATACGGGAGCAGTCGAGTGTCGTGAGTGGGGATGACAACACTACCTGGGTGGGTACATGCACATGGCACATGCTCAAGCAATCTGTCATAAGCAATCCATACATCCTGACACCGAGATATGAAGTGAACTGCAGTTGCACACGCAGCAAGAAGCGAAACAAGTCTGCAGAACGCAGCATGACTTCGCGTTGTACCTTGAAGGCTGAATACCTGTTTCCAAAGCATTCAATCACTCAGTTGAGATCATTTGCAGGCACCGGAGTTGGCACTCCAGCCATTGACGCGGAAATCAGCAGCGTGCAGTTTGCAACAGTTGTTGCAACTTGACCCACTCCAGGGCACTTGGACGAGGTTGTTTTTGAAATCGTACCACCCAGTTCATCTGTACGGGTAGGGGGCCCCCAAGCGGCACGTGAGACTCCCCGCTGGACCCCCAGGAGCAAGGGGCAATGTTGATATCTGGGTGCCAGTATGGTATCAGATTGACGAATGCCGGCAAGTCCAGGCGGTTGATGTGCTGGAAATCGGTTCACTTGGGCAACGCTGTGCAGCCCGATGTGTGATATCCTCTCAAGAATGTTCAGCGTGAGCAAACCCAAACAACCAAGCTACATATCCAAGTTGTGCCCTGTATCGCTCTGCGACACCTGCTTTGTTTGGTACCCAGTAGGTCCGGGCTACCTGCAGGGACCTCGGGTTCGCAAGCCAGATCAGTGGCAGCACGCCTCTTGCCAACTTGTAACGATGTGATTGTGAGAAGTGAATCACTCAGATTTCCTTTTTGTAAGCTAAAAAGCACTGCACCAACTGACGAACTGGCGGTTTTGCTTTGCTCAAGTAGTCAGCTGCAACTCACCCAATGTACAGCCACCTATGCAATAAACTCAGCAGTTGCCTTCATGCAGCACCATATGTGAATAATTTAATGTGTTATTTGCATGTTCAGACTGGTGTGCAGCGCTGTGCACACTGCTGTTGTTTGCATTCAAGTGCAGATGTTGCCTGTGGGCATCTGCTATGTTGGCATGAGCAAACGCTGCTGCGTGGCACCCTCATGTTGCTGCAGACTGCCTCTCAAATCTTACTGTTGAATTGTTTTACTCCTCAGCGTACGCATTGTTGCTCGGCTTCGTCACATAGCAGACGCCTCTAACCTCAGCGCGTACTGCTTCTGCGGTTTGCAGCAGCAGCCTTGAAGCAGCACAAAGCCTTATGCACAGCAGTGGTACCTGTACATCATTTCTCATTGCAGGCATATGCATGGCAAGGTCATGCAGTGCTGGTACTGTTATTGACTTGACCGATGAGACAGCCCGCAGGTAGCCCATGCTGCAATCTGTGGATCAGAGCAACTGGCATGATTACTCTGATGCGCATTTGCAAGAGTTGCTTATTCAAAAGCAGAAGCAGCAGTCTACTGGCAGAAAGCTGCCACAAACGCGATAAGACAGTCTACCGTTGGCTAGGTCCCTTAGACACAAATCTTCATTTTCAGGCATTTGCTGCGCTGCTTGCAGGCAACTGTCCCTTGTGCAGAGCCTTGTCAGTTGATCTGACTCATTGAGACAAGAAGTTGCAACGACAAAGGAGGATGTGACCACTGACATCAGATGGTTTGTGGATGTACATCGCAAACAGGGCACTGCGGCAATGGTTTACACACACAGCTGTTCAGCTGCTCCAACTTGCCACCTCCTCAGATGAGGACATGCAGATGCTGACGGTGAGTGATGCGGGTCCATAACACTCAGATGCTCAAGGCCGTCGTCACAGACCGCTGAATTATGTGACAGCATGGTCTTGTACATCATGACACCTGCCCAGTGGGTCCGACCCAGAGTCTGTGACTTACACCAAGTACTTGACACATCCATGGCCCCCAAGGTACTTACAATTGTGTGCTATGGTGATGTACTACAGGTAGACCTCACCTGGTGGTTGGAGTGAGTCGCAGAAGGTTTGAAGCCTGCTACATGTCCCAGCTGCTTCTTCGGGTGGCGGCCCCTTAGGAGCAGCAGTGCTTGTTTTATCAGCCAGCATTGCATTCACTTTATTGCACGAGCCAAACTTTCTTTCACATTTGTATACTTGACACATTGCATTCAGTTTGCTGCACGAGCCAAATTCTCCTTCTTTTTCCACATTGGTAGGTGAACTGGCCAGTTGCTGGGTTGTTGATGCACAGCCGCGGCATTGATGGCAACACCAGCATGGACAACCTGAGGTTTTGACGGAGTCACGAAGCTGGAGTTTGAGATATAGATGGAGGTGGATGTGTATGACGGAGGATGTAGTGAGCAGTATCGTGTGTGCATGGCTTCAGAGATATGTGTGTACAGATGCAGTCTTGTTCTTGCACATATCGCATGCCCTTTGAACAGCTTTGCGCCTGTATTTCAACAATCTACAGCTGTTTACAGCTTCCAGGTGACACCAGTCTACACTGGTATACTCTTGTTTACAGCCTGCTATTCAATAAGTAAGTTACACCAGGTCACATGCTGTTTACCTGGATACATGTAATACAAAGTTGGCCATGCAGCATGTAAGATGCAAATACAGCTGTATATAATGCACTGGGGCCGCCACCCAGAGTTGTGTCATCAAAACGTAGAGTTGTGCTTCTGAACCCAGCTGCAGTCACCATCCAGCTGCGAGTCAAGATTCTCTACCTGAAGAGAACACATGTAAATGGTGTTACACATGGGTAAACGCAACAGTTTTTTAAACTCCCCGGTGAGATGTTACGCCTTTTCCCCATGTGTTTATTATTTTCATTTCACAATTATAACAGGCCCACATCTCCCGTGTCACTGTACACCGTAGCCCGCGGACTGCCGTTGAACACACGTTGCGCTGAACTAGAAGGCCTGCCGTTCGATGTTCTCAGTAAAAACATATAAATTGGTTCGTCAGCAAAAACATTCCCTGGCGTGGTGTGTGCATGTCCCTCACAGCATCAGGGAACCGTGGATTGCAGCTGGAAGCGGATCGTCTACCGCGGGACCAACATGGTAGGTAGACAAGCTAGCAGCGAAAGGTAATGATGTCACAAGTGAAAGGTCGCGTCCAACAAACAAAGTGTTTCTCCTCTCTTTGGCTTGAAGCGCACGCGCAGTGTTGCACTGCATGCGGACATGCCGGGCAAAATCTGGATCATTCTCATACTTTGCAGACCCCTGAAGGAGTGTATTGGTCATCGAACAAACTATAAAGTATTCTTAAAGGATTGCGTAAGCTGCAAACACAAGTTGTGACTCACAGCTGCAATGACTCACAGCTTCTCACGTGTTTGGCAAACACGCACTGCACGATCTCATAAGCATCACACCACGTCTGCCTTCAACAAGCGTCTTGCCGAGCTTTTGTTTCAATGAACCACCAGAAGGATGTACAGCAACTGGCACATCGGCGGGTCGGTGGCCTTTTCTCCACCGAAGGATTCCGCGGTGACCGCCGCCGACCACTCCGCCGAGTGCTGCAAAGAGCTGTATGGACTTCTGCTTGCTGCATACGCTCACACGATTCAATCACGCTGCGCTCACTATTGCTTACATGCACCCACTGAACATCCTCAGGGCCTTAACCTCCTGAACATACCAGTTGCTTGCTGTGCTCCTTTTGAAGGAGTCCGCGGTGGCCGCCGACAATCACTCCCGCGGCGGAGTGCTGCAAAGAGCTGTACGGATTTCTGCTTGTTGCGTACGCTCTTACGATTTCATCACGCCGTCCTTCATGTTGCTTGCATGCACCCACTGAAAATGATCAGTACCATAACCTTGTCAACGTATCAGGTACATACCGGTAATGATCCAAGGGCCACGTCAGGCATAACGTATCCTACGTGTGTCCAGGAGCTTTCCACACAATATTGTTCTCTGCAAACTTTGCTTGAAGGTGGAGGAGACTTATTATGGCAGCTCATGATCCTGAAGCCAAGGTTGCGGCAAGCTGACATGGAAGACCTGATGGATGGGTAAAGAGGGTGGCAACTTCAATTTGTAGGCTATCACAGCAACAGGCTTATACACCGTGAAAGCTCCCAGGCACTTGGCCGTAAGCTCCTACTAGGTCGCTGGTAGACATGGGGCTCAGGTGCGGCCACCTTCTACTGAACATCACAGCATAGCAATGCTTGCTGATCTGCCGTGGTCTACGCGGCTGCCTTAGCAGGGCCCCTTGAAGGTTGCTGTCACATGCTGAACAGCCTCTGCCTGGTGCTGAGTAAAGGACCAAGTTGTCGGCAATGCAACTTCAACTGCAATGTCAATGGGTGACAATGAACGTTCTCCATGAGCAAGATAGAAGTGTGGTGGCCAGTACTGGTCTGCTGAGACGGATTGACTGTCGGACAGCAAACTCTCCCAGTCCAGGTGCTTATCCTAGTCATCTTGGTGTGCACTTTCCTGAAACTGGTATGGGCTGCAATACTCTTGCAGGGACTTGTGTAATAGGCTTGTTGAGCTGAGTTAAGGGCGACAACACACAGAATGTGCACAGGTTGTCTCTTAAGTGGCCACCAGAATCTGCGTGCAGCACCGCGCTGCAAGGTCTTGGTGACACCCAGATGGGCTGAGCTGGGGCAGTCGTCGACATTCAACAATGACCTGCTGCCAAAAGCTGTTATTTCTAACAAAAATATTCCAAGCCTTTGTGGTAATGAGTACCACAAGCCAGCAGCAGTGTGAACTTCACAGTGCAGGAGTCCTGCAAGTCTGGGATGTTCAATCACAAGGGCTTGACTGGTAGGCTGCTGATGCATGATCCAGGAAGCGCCTCTGGTCATCCACCTGCAGCCCCTCTGGCGAAATGATGGTGGTCTTGACGGTCGAAATCAAGTTTCTTAGCAATCCTTTGACCGCTGCCAGCACCATCTGCTGCAACAGCAGCAACAGCACTGCACTGCACATGCTGTCAAAAGCAAATGCGCCTACCTCTCCTCAAGCTTACCAAGGCTCAGGCTGCTACTGCTGCTGCTTACTCGGGGCGTTTATCAGGTCTTCCTGGCAGCAATTGGTCACATGAGATGCAGAAACTTCATTATCATCTCCTGTAACGGTAGCCAAATATAACGAGAAGTATTGTTACATCGGATGATGGGCCTGAGGCAAAGAGCCGGTCTGATACCGCCTGCGTTTCAAGGCGCACGTAGTTCTACCATGAAGTATGTCATGCATGACGTGCATTGACATACCCTAACCGTAACAGTTGGTAACTGCTAATTGTCAATACCTCGTGATACTCTTAGGGATAGCATTACTCGGTTACTGTCCAATGTATACAATCCATATTAATTGATATTTATATGCCATATGTAACTTGCCCGTTACACCTCCCTCCTTGCAGCAGCATGAGTAGCGGTAAGTAATGGCATCGCAGCAGCAGCATTGATACACTCAGATCCAGCTGCTGGACATGCTAAAGTTTGACTATTGCTTGTGCATGGGGCTGATGGTGCTGATGGTGGTGGTGGTGGTGTGGCTGATGCTGCTCAGCAGTGGTGCTGCTGCAAGCATTTGTCATCTTCTGAGCTATTCTTCTGCTGGTAGATGCTCTTGCGCTTGTTGTTGTCACAGCTACTGGCATAATAGCAGTAAGTGTGGCAGGAGGCAGTGTTGCTGCTGCTGCTGCTTGTGTGTCAGTGGCCGGATCATGCAGTGCTGTTGTGTCTGCTGTGACCTCTTCTGCTGCTGCTGCTGCTGCTTCTGCTGGCAGCAAAGTTGCCAACGGTGATGGCTGGTTCTCAAAAGTTTTGACTGTTTACCATGATGGGAAACAGTGAAGATAACATGGCATGACAACACAACATGTCAGCACCTCTTCATGAACTACCATAGTACAGTGCAATGGCATGGGTCAACAACCAGTGTGCCTAATCTTTCTGAAATTTGTGACAAGCACATCATCAGTCATGGACAATGCCTGAGAGACAATGCCTCGCAGCAACATCAACACCAATGGGGTTCGCTTTTGAAATGGTGTGCAGGTCCGATGGCAATAGTGCTATTGCCGATGGGTGAAAGGTACCAGTTATCGGTACCAACAGGAGCTCGCCATGCAACACAGGCTTTTGGATACTATTGGATCTTATATTGGTTGCAGGTAGTGGCTCAGCATCCAGTGCGGTTGCGGCCACAGCGGGAAGTGTCTGTCAGTGTGACTGTCATGATCATGACCCCTGATCAGGGACCTACTGGTGCCCTACGTGATGAAGGTGGGATCAAAAGTGTGCGCAGCATTGATGCCGAATTCTGCTATGAATACTGCTGCCATAGGACATCAAGTTGCGCATGACACTGTGCAGGATTGCAATGCTTATACTAGTCTATGCGTCACATAGTGCTGGTAATATCATATCTCTCAGTGAGCGTGGCTTCCATGTCACCAAGCTGCAGTTCCGAGGGAGTCCCTCTGCTGTCATGCTTCACTCAATCCGCCAGTCTGCAGAAGCAGGCCATCAAGAAGAAGACTGCAGGCTTGTGCGAATACATCTTCCTTTTTTTCGTGCATGTATTACTAGGTGCCACGTGGCAGTCCTTCCCACCAAATACCAACTGAATCTGAACAAAATATGTGGTTGTGCATGCATGAACCTGCATCAACACCAACTTGGTTTCCGAGAAAAGCAGCGACACAACCAGAAATACAAGGACTTGTACGCACAGTTGCACGAGCGACTGACTCAATACAACCAACTCGTACTACATGACAAGCAGCAGCGTCGGCAGCCTGTCATTAAAGGACTCTTACAGAATAGATACTGCTGGATGGAGGAGTATTCACCAGGTAAGCACATCACCCCATCAGCTGCTTCGCATTGTCGCAATCAATATTTGAATTTTCCTATCAGTAACAAAGTGGCAAAATAACTCTTGTGTTCTGATGCACAGTTGAGGTGTCATGGTAGTACTCATTCTGCACAAGAACAGCGCAGGGGTCGCATCTTCCGCTGCGGGTGATTGTGGTGTTTGTCACTACTGGTACCTCCAAAAGGTAGTATAGATTGATGTTAGAATACTAGACAAAGCTTACACCTGTTGTATAGCCTGTATTGTGAATTCAACTCTTTGGCAGATTTCCAATGTTGTAACAGTGTTATGACACGACCTGCATTCCACTGGTTCTTAGAGTCGTAATCCCCTGTTATAGTAGATTCGTAATCCTCCCTGACACACGCCTGGCACATGCCTAGATGCTTCTAGAGAAGGAATGTGATGTTTCTAGACAAGGAATGTGCTTTGAAACTTCTAGAATATAACAGCATATTCCAGGGATATGACATGTGTTACTTTTCTAGCAAAACTATATAAGATCGGCCAACTCTGGCCCAGACACATCCAGTGGCAACCAGTTTCAAGCATCTCACTTGTGCTCTTGTAACAAAGTAACAAACCTGCTACCTTCTCAAAAGCTCTGCTCCAGGTCGGATAGTGCAAGCAACGTTACGCCCGGATTCTAGCAACGTATTAGGATAACAGCGGTGGTGTAGCACGGTGGCCTGTTCGTAAGCTAGAAGTACGGCGTAAACGTTTCAGTTATCGTCCAGCTGGATGGTAGGCAGTTGAGAGTCCTGGTTGGGAAGGGGTAAAACAGACCCCAATCCTTAAACCATTGTCCCACCAGTGCGATGATCATGGATTTCATCCTCCGGACGGGCGATGGGCGCTCACAATCTTGGTTTCAAAGCCGCCTTCGGCGCCAAAACGTTTCGGACGACGAACATGCGACCCCTGGAACTGCTTGTCACACTTGTAGACCCTTGTGGTCTTCAGAGTTCTCAAGTTCCTTTGCTCCAGCTCGTGCATGATTGGCTGCACTGCATAGTGACTATGCACCTGAGGTGGCAGTGCTCTTCAAGCTCGCCAGTACGGTGTTGCTTTGGCACTCAGTGCAAGGCTTGAAGTGTGTGAGAAAGTCAACGAATTGCGCAGATTGCAGAAGGAGCTTCCTTTGCTGCAGCTGCTTAGGGAGATGAGAGCCCTACACAGAGTTCTGGAAGAGCTTATTCGTGGAGCAGTAGCAGCTTGAGCAGGCACTTGTCAGTGCAATTGCGGACAACGATGATGTAACCAAGCTGACAGAAGTGTACAGTGCTGAGCAATGCTGTGATAAAGCTTTATCTGCTGGGGTCGATGACATGCATAGCAACATGTGAATTTAAGTCACAGTCTCATCTGTTCAAACATGTTGAATGTTGAACACTTGTTGAACACCTACCTAGCTGCTGGTGATGTGCATTGGCGGCAGCCTGAGATCTTCCTAGAGTTTGTATACATTGCAACCAATGTGTATTTTGTTGTGTGCCAGTGGCAGGGATGTGCAGTTGGAAGATATCAGCCTTTCCTGGAAGAAGTGCTTGCAGACACAGGTTCTATCAGGGGTGCCCTGGCTGCTGCCCACTTGGCAGGAACGGGAGGTCCACCGGCTGCTTGATGCGGGTATCAAGAAGTTTCAGGTGGTAACCTCCAAGCACCCAGGCTCTGCAACATCTGATGTGGAAGATCGTCTTCATTATCAGGCTGATACTACTAGTAGTCAAACAAGCAGCGCCTTTGTGCCAAGTGACGTCGAGGGATGGGCCAACAGCACAGAGCTGCAGCTTCTTGAGCTTAATAATGTTGTTTGCACAATGTTGTCTGTCATTCAAGAATACCGTGTGCCTCAAGAGTGACTCTAGTGGCTGCTGGCTATAGTTGCCACCAGTCAGGGTATTTTCAGAATGGCACCGGTCACCTGATAGTATCATATTCACCATATTGAGCATACATCAGTTATGTCATATGTAGGGATGTGCCTGAGCGTGCACCGAAATCTGGTATATGCCGTATAGGCGTATTATACTATAATATAGTCGGACTCATCTGGATAACAATTGTCTTAGGTGTGTGTATGGATGTGGCTGTTACAGCCCTGCTGATTAGTGAGTATCTTACCAGCAAGTGGGTATGTTAAACAAAGCAGGGTGATGAAGGGCAGTGTGTGTAGTCATGTGCATATACTATACTGGAACGTTCACCAAGGCGACAGCAGCGGTGACTCACTGAGGTGGCAAGTTGTTTCTGTCCTAGCAATTAATGCTCACATTTGGAACCATCCAGACTGGTGTAGGCACGTGGCGGGACTTGACTCATACACGGTCCTGGGCATGCAACATGGTGCCATTGTTCGACAATATGTGGTATAAAGTCTGTGTCTGTTTAGGCGCCTGCCCCACCTCATGTGTGTTGGGGTTCTCAGTGAAACTTTTCATTTCTATCGACACTTTCCTTCTGTCATCAGCGAGGCCGACAGCTACTAGCGACGGCTGCCAGGTAGTACCTGCGATTCACAATGTGAATAGTACAGCTTTTACAATGATAGAATGCAAGGGTACTGCATGGTCAGCTTGATTCACAGCAGGATCATCTGTCTCATATCTATGTCCAACATGTTGTCATACACTTCTGCACCCGGTTGAATATGCAGTTGTCCTGATATTGGCCACCGCTCATGAGATTGACATCTTGGAGTTAAAGACCCGCTGCTGACCCCAGAGCACTTTACTTTTGCTATCCAAGTCAACTCAGTCGACCGCACCATCAGCAAGCTCATTGTGAGGCCCTTCAAACAGCTGCATGAACAGCTTGCACCCTTCTTGACACCAGGCAGCAAGCTGAAGGTCAAGGTCCTATACCCCGCACCAAGAGACAAAATTCTTCAACTTCAGATTCACACTGGATGACAAAGCAGCCTTCCTTGCAGCTATG
>LWCB01007084.1:0-14508 GCA_001630525.1 Coelastrella sp. M60 | reverse complement strand
AGGATCTAGGTGGTTCTGCTGTCGCTGTTGATTGGAGTTTCACAGAAAGCAACATCAATCAACAGCGACAGCAGAACCACCTAGATCCTGCTCGCTGCTGTTGCTGCTGCTCGCTGATGGTCCTGCCCAAACTATACTATGATGTGACACCTTTCAGTAGAAGGTATCTATGGTGTAAGCGTCTGTGGTTAGGGCGCCAGGTTGAGCTGTACTGCTGCTGCTCCTCCTGGGTGGGTCTCGACATCTTTTCCCCCGGCATCCAAAGTGTAATGGAGCCCGGATTTTATCAACATTACTTCTAAGATTGCTTCCATTGGGATACTTCACTACTGGGATGTCTAGCAAGGCGAGCTGACACTATGCCCGTCCGCGGTACCGCGGTACCGGTGGGCAACAGCGAATCCGCGGCAAGTTAACTGTAACGTTGTTACGCTCGCTGCCTGCTTAACTCTCTGATGCCAGAATATTTTGCTGTGTTCACATATCACTGACTCTTATGATTGGAGTCTGCGGTTGCTTTGCAGCTATGCGGCTTCAGTTTTGTCGTGGCCCTGTTGTTGCACCTTATTCGATCCAAGTGCAATCGCAAAACAAATTAATGAATGCAAATCAGATCAATCGATTATCACCTCATATGATAGCTCCGAAATGGGCTCTTCGCAGGTAGGAGTTGTTGTCGCGCTAGAACAGGCAGCAAGCATCAAGCAGTGCCATGCCGCAGATTTCATTGCTTGATGATAATGCTTTCATATAGTCCAACCCTTTCAACCAGTTGCTGCCTCTGCTGTGCATGTTGCTGCCTTGAGTCGACAATCATTGCTGTGCAATATGTTTGCAGTCTATCGACGGTTCTGATCGAAGGCACGGGAGGGACCAATCAGTTTTAAGAAGCATACAAAATCAGCACTTAGATATGGACCAGTATCGCTTGCTGCTGGGCAGCCAGCCGTTGCAAGGCCCTCTGAAGCAGCACAGCAGTAGTGATAAGTCCAGAGGGCCTTATGGAGCTCCAAACACGAGGCTTCTCAGCAGCGTACAGCAGAGTAATACAGGTGGCATGAGTTGCATACCAGGTGCCTCTCTACAGGCACCTGGTCAACAAGTCATGTTACGAGAAACTGTCGGCCCAGTGGCAAACAACACACTAAACAGCAACATCCCTGCTGATTGTGCAGTTGTTGACAGTGGCATCATGGTTGATAACAATGTCAGGAGCCAATCAGTCTTCCCAACAGCAATCCTGGGCACCACAAGCAGCTGTGCACCTGCTAGCAGAGTTGACCTGGGTGTTGACAACCAATCAACAGCACAAGCTACGAGTGCAGTACCACTCAGCTGTCCAGCAGAAGTGCCAAAAGCCAACTATCCAGTATTGCAGCAGGGAGGTACTGCTAAGCCGCAAGCATATCGGCCTTCCGCTGAGTGCTCTGTAACTGAAGAAAATTCCAAAAGCCAGCTTGCAGCAGCAGCAGCCCCTGTAAGGCAGCCCACAACTGTAGCTGTTACAGCAGCAACAGTAGCCAAGGAGAAAGCCGCAAGACCTGTGCGCCTTGGAGGCATTAAAAGGCCGACAAGCAGGAGCTCCTGCAGTCATGCAGCACAGCTGCCCCTCTTGGCAGATGATGCAGTTAAGCTCCCCCGCTCAGGTGCTATGCCCTCGCTTGACATGTTCCAGTCAAACCTTGACCCCGGCACTGTATTTCAGCCAACCAGCGGTTCTGGCCCTATGCCCTCAGCTGATGTTGCTGCTGGTCTCGCTAGCAGGAAACGAAAAGCACCATCATCAGTCTGTCCACCACCTGATAGCACTTCAATGGCATCGGCAGCACCATCAAGGAAAGCTGCAGCAGCGCCACCCCTGACAGCAACCAAGACAGCAGCAGGAAGTCAACAGAATGCCAGAGCACGAAGCGAACGCCGGGTGTCATTCAGGGACCCTCTCACCTACACTTTAGGCGAATCAGTTCATCAGTACAATGGACAGAAGACAACAGCAGGAAGACTTTGTCAATCAAAGCCAAGAGCAAGACGTGATCGCCGGGTGTCATTCAGGGACCCTCTCACCACCATCTTCTACCTGGATCCAGATCAGACCCGCGAGGAACCAACCACAGCTGCTGCAGCTGTATTGACCAATCCCAATGATACCGCTGCTGCTGCATCGGTGAGCCTCGATCCCTCACAAGGCCCGGCTTTCAAGAGACGGTGCCTTCAAGTTGAAGTTGATCTCAGCAGCAACAGCACCAGTGATGCTGACATGGTCTCCCCCATGTCGATTGATCCTGAGGAAGTATTTGGCGCAGCAGATGAGACAGCTCCTGCAGCAGGTATCTGCCAGCAGCCCATGCAGGGCAGCCAGGCAGGTAGTACTTCAAATGCCAGCATCAATAGCTCAGATATCCATGTTGATCCAAATGTTTGGCATCTTGATGAGAGCTGTGGTGGCTTGGGCTCTGGGCAGCAGGCAGAAGGTTCCATGCTACAGAACACAGCAGCTGCTGCAGTCCACTGCAATGAGGCTGAAGTGGTGTCTACTCGGGGAGTCAAGCGTAGGTACCTGGCAGATACAACCAACCATCAAGTTGATGAAGTCAGCAGGAAGCGTGCCAGGGTTGCCTCTGCTGCATCTAGCCAATTAGCAGCAACAGCGGCAGCGTCAACCCCATCACAGCTGGATCCGCAGCAGCTGTCTATGCCACAGGCAAGGACTAGCTCACACAGCAGTGGACATGCAGCTCTAGCAGTAAGCCAGGGACCAGCAGCAGGAGCAGCGGCAACAGCAGCAGCAGGAGCAGCAGCAGCGGGAGAAGCAGCAGCCGCTGCGGTGGCGGCTGCTCCTGTGGCAGCAGCAGGAGTGGCCGCTGCTGAACCATTGCAGTGCACTGCATGTGGTCTGGTGGTTGCTCCTGTTAAGTCCTGTAAACCCTGCGAATACTGTGGAGCGCATTGGGGCTGGAGGGAGCAACCAGGTCTTACTACTCGGATATGGGCAGCCAGGACAATACGTCGCCGCAACAACACACATCCCAAGATTAAATATGCACGTTGCGAGACTGAATATACACATCGCAAGTCAAGGTTGTCAGTGACAAGCAGTTGAGTGCCAGCTGCAGCAAGCGTTGCCAGCATCAGCAAGTGCTGCGAACAGATGTATACGTATGCCTGGCTGGAATCACTGGCAGCAGCATTGGCACCAAGTTGCTCACAGAGTGCGCAAGCAATCGCAGATTATGGTTGCTGTTGCCAAGCTCCAATAGAACTGTTGTGCCACTGAGAGTCTGCTATACATGGTCTGTGCCACGCTATACATGGTATGAGTGCTGAGTCCAACTGCGCAGGACAGCAGAAGTTGTTGTTTGTTATACCGGTACCTGTTGCTGTTGTCTTTTGTTTGTGATCAGCCCTGTACAAGACATGCAGCTAATGCAACCCATCACATGCCAAAGGATGGCCAGGTCTATGCCACATGCCTCATCGAATAACTTTCTCAGCCCCATGGTATGGCCACTCAGCATCCAAATGCCCTTCAATATGGCAACATGCATACTGCAAGTAGTAGTGGACCTGGCTGCTTTTGCTACAGCATTGTCTTGTTTGTCTCACAACATGCATATGTACACATATGTAGACTCAGTGATACGTATACATGGTATCTTTGTGCTGGCAGCTTTTGGACTCTTAAACTTGCAACAGACAACAACTAGTGACGGCCAGCTTGCAGAGCTTGTTTCAGGAAGGTCTTGTTAAGTAGCATGTATGCGACCTTGTAGATTATGTGTAGCCCTGCCAGCCTTTGATTGTAGCTATAGCGAGCAGGCTGGTTGTGTGATGGGCCTGGCATCTAGTATACCGCACTGCACAGTCACATGATTGCAATCACATGATTGCAATTGACTGTGGCTGTGGTGGTAAGTACCAGTACATAAACTGTGTGATAAGCGCTGGGGTGTACTGCCGTGATCTAGGCTGTTGCTGTTGCTGCACTTGCTAGATGATGAGGCGCATGGCACATGGGAGTACCGTTTGAACTACAAGCCTTTGCCAATTTAGCGAGTTCCTTTTCCGAGTTTCTGAGGCCACCTTCATGCGACTAGTCATTGAGCACTGAAACAAGACTCTGCGACCTATGTGTAACATAAGCAATGCCAAAGTGCATGAGAGCTGGGCTGAGGTTCGCTGCGCAAGTCGCATAATCCTTGCCATTGAATGGTTCCGGCCCACAGGTCCCTGGTCAAGAAACTGTAACGGCACCTGCCCAACAGCAGTAGTTGCACACCTATGCCCTTGATGAACAACAACAACGCCTTGGGATCCCTGCCACAGATGTTTACGCCGGATGCACACATCAACCATCAATAGTATGCTGCAGGTGCTGCTGTCAGTGGAAGCTGGATCATACCAGTACACCCAACCAGTGTGGCTGCCAGAGTCAAATTCATCGCCGATCTAAACTGCATTACTGCTGCCTGGAGGACTGCACAGCATCCCATACCATCCTGACATCATCCAATGATGCATGATGCATTGACAGACACTGAGATTATAAACAGCAAACATTCGAGCCCTTATCTTCATCCATTTAGGTCTAGCTGCAGCTACAGCCCCAAGTGCACGCTGCAATTGTTGCACAGCAGTTCTGCATTCCCTCTTAAGGTCTCGCTGCTAGTGTTGCACTCTCTCATTTGAACCCCGTTGATTTTTAGCTGAGACCAACTGTAGTGCCAGGTTTCTGTGCAACTCCACTCCTTACAGGCGGTAGCAGAGTTACTGTGATATCAACCCCCTGGTATACCCCGGTGTATACTAGGTACCACTGGTGCATGTACATGACAGCGTTGTGTACATCTACATCACTAATCAGATTGTGCAGCAACTTGCTATTTGCCGAAATGGCATCTGCCTGCAGCACACTTCTTCTACTGTGCAACCTGGCAATATCAACACTGCATGCCATGCCTCGATGCATATGATGTCAACTGTACACAAGCAATATGCAGCTACACTATGCATCTATTGTGATGGCTTCAAGCCGTGGCACACTATCTTGATGGGGAAATGCAAGGTAGTTCACGGGTGTTCAGTAGGTAAATCGGTAGGAATTGAATTGCCACATTATGTTATAAGCCCAGTGAGCGAATGGCACTGCTACCAAAAGCCTGACCACATGCACCACAACCAGACTGCATGTTGTTTAGTGGGCAACCAGCAGAAGCAAACACTATGCGTCTGAGCCCATACAGCAACAGTCTGCCTGCCTCAGGAATCTGCTGACACTATTCTGTTGGTTCATTCCATCATAGCTGTGGCTGACTGTGGCTGTACTCCCCCTGTGTGGTGGCTCTGATGGAACATGCTCACACAGGTACTACTCTGTTGCACTGACACACTTGCTACAGTAGTACACAACAAGTTGCCCAAATCTAGAGTTCCACACACCGATACAAGGCATGAGTATGCGTTTACGTCAAGGGGCCGTTTGCTGTATCGAGTACCTAAATGTTCGCAACAAGCTGGTTGGACTCTGGGTCTCACGACAACAAGCCAACCATATGTCAAGACAAGCTGACATTCTGCCTGTGCGCTCTGGGTCGCGAGTTGGCGGCGCATCGGGGCATCTGCTGTACAACATGTTACACTGCTGCTTCCGCTGCTGTGTCAGCCGTTCAGATCCACGATATCTTCCCTACTTTCCCATATTCTGCATTTTATCAAAGACTTTGCGAATGCCTTGCAGCTATGTGGCTTCACAAAGGTCGTTACCCTGCAGTTGCACTTGTCTCGCTCCAAGTGCCATCGCGAAACAGTATGTCCAGTGAAGCATCATCAAAGTAGTCCCCTCCTTCAATAACCTAGATCAGATGAGCTCTTTGCAGGTAGGAGTTGCTATAGACCAGGCCCAAAGCATTGGCCAGTGCTATGCTGCAGACTTCTGGGCGTGATGGTGTCCCTGAATCTCACTACCTTCTCAAAAAGCAGTGCTGGACGTGTTTGCTTTGCATGCTGCTGCCTGGGCTAACGGCCACCGCTGTGCAATGTGTTTGCAGTCCTTCGACAACAGTAATCAAAATCACGAGTCGCAAGCCTTGCTGACAAGAATGCACGAGCAGCACGTCACAGTGAACCCGCATGGCTTTCTAATGAGCAATCTGCCAGTACAAAGCCGTCTTCAGCAGCGCAGCTGTGCTGAGCAGTGCAGCGGGCTTTATCCAGCTCCCAACATGGGGGTGCTAAGCAGCATGCAGCTTCAGGTTGCAGGTACCATGAGTTATCCACTAGGTGCCCGTATAGAGGCACCTAGTCAACAACTGATGTTACCTGGAACCGCATCTTTCAGCCCAAACCTTAACAACATGGACAACAGCAACAATGATGTATATTGTGCTGTTGCTCGTAGCAGCGACGTGCTCAACAACAATGTCAGAGGCCAATCAGTTAGTCCAACACCAATCTGGGGCATCACAGGCAGCTATGAGCCTGCTAGGGGTTTGAGTCTGGGAGGCAGCAACCTACAGCAGCCACTGTATGGTATCTCCACGCAGAACATAGTCTCAGCTGCTGCAAGTATCTACCAGTACAGCAGTAATACTGAATCTCATCCAGTGGAGTACAGTGACCTATTGCCACCAGAATCAACCCAGGGCTTTGTGTCAGGACCCCCCTATTCCACAACATTGTTGGACGGGTCTGATTCATACCAGCATTCATGTGGACAAGCTGCAAGCTTGTTACCAGCCTACTACCCAGCGAACGGGCTCCAAGCCAAACAGACAGTACTGAATCAGGGAGGTGTTGTTGGGCAGCAAGCATACTGCTCACCTCTGGAGTACTATTCAAGTCAAGGGTATGGTGGCGGCCAGCTTTCAGCAGCAGCCAAGCAAAAACAGCCTACCAAAGCAACAGCCCAACGCAAGAAGAAGGCTGCACCAGCTAAGCAACGGCAAGGGAGCAAGAAGCAGACACGCAAAACGTCCTGCAAGCGTGATAATCTGTTGCGTAAGGCACAGATTGCAGATGCTCTAGCTTTGCTGGCTGCTGCTGATGATGCCAGCGTTACAACTACAGTACAAAGTCCACACTTGAACACTTGCCAAGGCCTCAACGAGACACCATTATACTCGAGTTCCCAACCAGACGCTGCAGCACAGCTCTCCATGGTAGCACATGATGCACATGATCCCTCTGGTTCTGGATATATGCCGTCATTTGATATGGTTCAGTCATTCATCGAGTCAGGTGCTGCAGCTCAGCACACCAGCAGCTTCGATTTTCTGCCCTCGGCTGATGTAGCTGCTACACATATCTCCAGATCTTCTGTTCCTCCTTGCACGACCTTTCTAGACTTCAAGACCTGTGCAGACAGCTTCACACTGACTGATGTGCAGCAACTGCAGGACAGCAGCAACCTCGTCACTCAAGAGCAGCAGGCTGCAGTGCTGTATTGGCAGCCAACAGAACCACAGGCCCCACTACTGTCAGCATCGCCTTGCCTAGCAGATTATGGTACTACAACATGTCTGACCAACAGACTGATACAGCCCATGAAGAATTCAGATGCTTGCTACCAGGGTACTGTTGATGCACTTCAGCCAGATGTGCAGGGTTGGAACACAGCAGCAGCAGCAGCAGATGGTCTCCCAGCCAGTGACATTCTGCAAGAGGCAGACATGCTCAATTTGCCGTTTTTAGATGCACCATGTGATGTTGATGCTGGCTTATCACCAATCAGCAGCATCCCAGACTGCCCACCCTACCAGTCTGCCCAGTATTCTGTGTCCTCAATCTTCAGCGATGTACCAGTCAACACCTACAATGTCCAGAGCGCAGCTACTGTAGCTATGTGCATCAGTCTCAATGATGCTGGGTGGTCAGAGGGCTTAGCATGTGAGAGACAGTCTTGTGGTCTCAGCAGCAACAGCAGCAGCGACTTTGACATGATCCTGGACTTGTTGCTGGATCCTGAGGATGTCTTGGGTACAGTAGGCAGCTCAACAGCTTCAGCAGGTGCTTGTCAGCAGCCAGTGTGCAAGGAGGCTAGTTACTGGCAGCCAGGTGGTGTGTCAGAGTATGCCAGCACTAGGGGCTCAGATGCTGATGAAGTTGTTACTTTGGATCTGGAAACTTTGGATGTTTGGGGCCTGAGTGACAGCTTTGGTTGCTGAGGCTTCAGCCAGCAGGCAGCAAGTATGGGGCGCAGCATCTCACCCAGTACTACTGCAGTGCAGCCTGGTGACCAGCATGCGCATGCAACAGTCAGGGCAACAGTACGGATGCTGCTGCCACACGACGCTACAGAGTACAGCTGCTGCTGCGGCAGCCTGCTGAGGTGTTTGTTTGTCCGCTTGGCTGGTTGAAGACAAGTGCTTTACAGGTAGGAACAATCAGCAAGTGGTTGATCAGCAGCAACCTTACCAGAGCTGGCAGTGCCGCATCAAGCCAGGTTGCAGCAGCAGTATTAACCCCAATCACAGCCGCACTCACATGTACAGCACTGTTGAGCTTCACATACTACTGGCAAATGCATTTGATGCAGGTGACCTGCTTCCACAGCAAGACAGGGTCAGCGCTAGCTGGGACAGGGGGGTATGCAAGCAAGTTCCAGCACAGTACAGACAGGCTCGCAGCGGAGGGCTGCTGGTTTACAAAGCTGCAGATAAGTGGGTCAGTGAGTGGCTGGTGCATGCTGCTGTTGATGATGAGGAGGAGCATGGTGTTGGTGATGAAGCGGAGGCACCAATGGTGGCAGCTGAGACCAGCAGCAGGAGAGGGAGGAGAAAAGGAAGGAGATGAGGAGGTTTGTGGTGCTTATGACTGGCCTCGGGAGGACCCTGCTGTAGCACTACACTGCACTGCATGTGGTGAGGTAGTTGCTGCTGTTGCTTATGATGATGACGACTGTCCACAATGAGGAGCCTCTTGGGGCTGGAGGGAGCTGCTGTTGCAATTGGTACTACATGCACTAAATTTGGGCAGCCAGTGTCATGTATCAGCTGCACAATCAGTCACTCTTGCGGCAGGGGGGGACTTCCTTGCCTTGGATTCAGAGGCGTGAAGTGACAGAGCAGTTGGGTGCTGGCTGCAGCAGACTGGCCAGTGCCAGTAGACTCTACATGTGTTGCCAACTCCATGGCGCACCTAGCTGTGATCACTGGTAGCAGCAATACTACCCTGTTGTTTTAACACTGCTGAGCAAGCAGTCTTGAAGTATATTGACCGCATAATACAAAACGTCCGGGGAATTTGTGCAACAGCTTCTGCACAGAGTGTATAAAGCTTAATGTTGAAGATACCGGAGCGGGCTGGCTGGCTGGCTGGCTGGCTTGCTTGCTTGCTTGCTTGCTTGCTTGCTTTTGTTTGTTTGATTGTTTGTTTGTTTGTTTGTTTGTTGGCAATGGCAGTGCTAAAGTGGAATCTCAAACCTTAAACGCTTTAAGGTTTGAAATACCACTTCAGCACTGCCATTGCCAGAGTATCATATTATGCCCTGTGGAGTGCTGATATCCACAGATGATAATGAAGTTTGTCTGAAAATATCAGCACCGCACAGGGCATGCAGCCAGTACAGCCCATCATATTGGCATTGGGGTGGCCAGGTATATGCCACTGGCATGCCGGTCAGTTGCGTGATTGAGTGTTTCATTGAGCCATGGCTAGTCAGGCTGCAAGCGCTCAATGCTTACCACCATGGCAGATGGCAAGTCGTTCAGTATGGCTGCTCCTGCCACAGCATTTTCTTGTGTGCCAAAGTGAGGCTCACTGCGTGAGACATGTAGAGACACTGTAGAGTGGTACGTGTTGTGGTATCTCTGTTGCTGATAGGTGTTGGGCTGTTAGACCTGCAACAGACAGCAAGTACTAAGATCCAAGTTCCAGGGGTTTTCATGCTGACTGACTATAGCCTGTACACCGTATGACAAGGTTGCAGACGTAGTACAGCTCTTGAGATTTTGCAGCTAGACAAGTGCTGCATGTGGACTGTGTTGTATGCATGCGTGGCTAAGCGTAGGTAGGTTGATGGGGCGACAAGACATGCACCCGCTACCTGCTAGTTTGCATGCATTCCATTGTGGTGTGTATGCATTGGTCAAGTAGGTGAGGAACCCTTTAAAACACCCTTGGCCCTATTGATCATTTGCTGAATCTATGCCCAATGAGCCTGGTATTGACTTTCTCAAATGGGTGAGTTACTTTATGTAACTTGGAAGCGAGGTGATATTTGATCGAAGCCATGGCCAGCAGGCTTCTTAAGTCATGACAGGGCCTTGTAGTACAAGCTTGTGTGATGCGCCTGACTGCTGTACTTTGTGGTCGCAAATATCCTCAACTGCCAGAGCGCATCTTGCTGGCAGCGCTGAGGTGTCCGACACAATGGCAGCGCCATTGATCATAGGCTGCTGCTGTTGCTACAGTCATTGTTGTGGTGAGGGCAACATCTGCCTGCAGCACACTTCAACTACCCTACACCCTGGCACTGTCAACGCTGCATGCCATGCACCAACTATACACGAGCAAAACTTTGATCAAAGTTCATTAATGCAGCTACGCTATGCCATAGGCTTGAATTGTGATGGCTTCAAGCCGTGGCACGCTATCTTGATGAGGGGATGTAAGGTATTTCACTGGTGTTCAGTAGGAATTTCAGTGTGAGGTTGACTGCCACATTATGTGGTAAGCCCAGTGAGCGACTGGCACTGCTACTGAAAGCCTGACCACATGCGGCACATTCAGACTGCATCTTGTTTAGTGGGCAACAAGCAGAAGCAATTACTATGCGTCTAAGCCCAAGCAGCATCAGTCTTGCCTCAGGAATCTGCTGACACCATTCTGCTGGTTCATTCCATCATAACTGTAGCTGACTGTGGCGGTACTCCCCCTGTGCTGTGGCTCTGCTGGAATAGGCTGACCCATGCTGACACAGGTACTACTCCTTCGCGCGGACGCACTTGCTACAGTACTACACAACAAGTTGTCCAGATCTAGAGTTCCACACACCGATACGAGGCATGAGTATGCGGTTACGTCAAGGGGCCATATGTTGTATGGAGTACATAAATGTTGGCAACAAGCTGGTTGGACTCTGGGTCTCACAACAACACGCCAACTATATGTCAAGACAAGCTGACACTCTGCCTGTGCGCTCTGGGTCGCGAATCGGCGGCGCATCGGGGCATCTGCTGTACAACATGTTACACTGCTGCTTCCGCTGCTATGTAAGCCGTTCAACTCCACGATATCTTGCCTACTTTCCCAGACACTGCATCTTGTCAAAGACTTTGCGAATGCCTTGCTAGCTATGTGGCTTCACAAAGGTCGTTACCCTGCAGTTGCACTTGTCTCGCTCCAAGTGCCATCGCGAAACAGTATTTCCGGTGAAGCATCATCAAAGTAGTCCCCTCCTTCAATAACCTAGATCAGATGGGCTCTTTGCAGGTAGGAGTCGCAATAGACCAGGCCCAAAGCATTCTGCATTGGCCAGTGCCATGCTGCAGACTTTTGAGCATGATGGTGCCCCTGAATCTCTTTACCCTGTCAACAAGCAGTGCTGGACGTGTCTGCTTTGCATGCTGCTGCCTGGGCTAACCGCACCGCTGTGCAATGTTTTTGCAGTACCTCGACAACAGTAATCAAAACTACGAGTTGCCGCAAGCCGTGCTGATGAGCATACACGAGCAGCACGCAACAATGAACCAGAATGGCTTTCTGCTGAACAGTTTGCCAGTGCAAGGCCCTCTTCACCATCACAGCTACTCTCAGCAGTCCTGCGGGTTTTGTGAAGCTCCCAACATGGGGCTCCCAAGCAGTATGCAGCTTCAGGTTGCAGGTACCATGAGTTGTACACTAGGAGCCAGTATAGGGGCACCTAGTCAACAACTGATGTTACCTGGAACCTCATCTTTCAGCCCGATTCTGAATAACGCAGACAACGGCAACATCGCTGTAGATTGTGCTGGTGCTTATAGCAGCGACGTGCTCAACAACAACGTCAGAGGCCAATCAGTTAGTCCAACACCAATCTGGGGTATCACAGGCAGCCACGAGCCTGCTAGGGGTTTCAGTCTGGAAAGCAGCAACCTACAGCAGTCACTCTACGGTGTTCCTCCACAGAATGTAGGTGAAACTGCTGCCAGTATCCACCAGTACAGCACTAATGCTGGATTTGGGTGCCAGAATCTATTGCCACTTGGGTCAGATCAGGGTTTTATGTCAGGTCCCGCCTACTCAACAGCATTGTTGGATGGGCCCCATCTTGTCCAGATGAATGCTGATAGACACCAGGCCGCTGTCTATCAAAATTCATCTGGACAAGCTGCAAGCTTGTCACCAGTCTACTACCCAGCAAACATGCCCCAAGCAGAACAGCCAGTATGGAAAGAGGGAGGTGTTGTTGGGCAGCCAGCATGCTGCGCATCAGTAGAGTTGTATCCAAGTCAAGGTTATGGTGGCGGCCACCTTGCAGCAGCAACCAAGCAGAAGCAGCCTGCAAAAGCACCAAACAAGCGCAAGAAGAAGGCTGCACCAGCTAAGCAACGGCAAGGGAGCAGGAAGCAGACATGCAAGAAGTCATGCAAACGTGGTCATCTGTTGCGTGAGGCACAGATTGCAGATGCACTAAGTTTGCTGGCTGCTGCTGACAATGCCAGCATTACAACTACAGTACAAAGTCCATGGTGGCAAGGCCCGGCCAATGAGACACCATTATACTCGAGTTCCCAACCACATGCTGCAGCACAGCTCTCCCTGGTAGCACATGATGCACATAATCCCTCTGGTTCTGGATATATGCCGTCATTTGATCTAGTTCAGTCATTCATCGAGTCAGGTGCTGCAGCTCAGCACAACAGCAGCTTTGGCCCTCTGCCCTCGGCTGATGTAGCTGCTACACATCTCTCACAATATTCTTTTCCTCCTTGCACGACCTTTCTAGACTGCAAGACCTGTGCAGACAGCTTCACGCCGACTGATGTGCAGCAACTGCAGGACAGCAGCTACCCTGTCACTCAACAGCAGCAGGCTGCAGTGCTGTACTGGCAGCAGACAGCAGCACAGGCCCCATTGCGGCCAGCATCGCCTTGCCTTGGAGGTTATGATACTTCAGCATGTCTGATCAACAGACTGGCACAGCCCGTGATTAATCTAGATGCTTGCTACCAGGGTACTGTTGATGCACTTCAGCCCAATGTGCAGGGTGGGAACACAGCAGCAGTAGCAGATGGTCTCCCAGCCAGTGACATTCTGCAAGAGGCAGACATGCTCAATTTGCCGTCTTTAGATGCACCATGCGATGTTGATGCTGGCTTGTTACCAATCCGCAGCATACATGCTGCTTGGGATGGAGGGCACAAAATTATGAGAAGACTGGTAGAGTGGACAGACTGCCCACCCTACCAGTCTGCTCAGTATTCTGTGTCCTCTACCCCAAGCAATGTACCAGTCAACACCTACAATGTCCAGAGCGCAGCTACTGCAACTGTGTGCATCAGTCTCAATGATGCTGCTTCTGTTGACATCGGGTGGTCAGAGGGCTCAGCATGTATCAGACACCATGATGGTCTCAGCAGCAACAACAGCAGTGACTTTGACATGATCTTGGACTTTTTGATTGACCCTGAGGATGTCTTGGGCGCAGCAGTCAGTTCAACAGCTTCAGCAGGTGTTTGTCAGCAGCAACAGTTCAGGCATGCTGATCAGCCAGGTGGTGTGCCAGAGAGTGCCAGTACTGAGAGCTCTGATGCTGATGAACTTGTTGCTTTGGATGTTTGGTGCTTGAGTGACAGCGTTGGTTGCTGAGGTTTTCAGCCAGCAGGCGGTAGCTGTGGGGCGCAGCATCTCGCCCAGTAATGCAGCCTTGCAGACCACCATTCAGTAGTCAGGGCAACTGTGTGGATGCTGCTGCAGCAAGATGCTGCAGAATACAGCTGCTGCTGTGGCATCCTACTGAGGTGTTTATTTGTCCACTTGGCTGGTTGAGGACAACTACTTTGCAGGTGAGAACAGTTAGCAAGTGGTTGATACTAACAGCAACCTTACCAGAGCTGGCAGTGCTGCATCAAGCCAGGTAGCAGCAGCAGTATCGACCCAATCACAGCTGCACTCACATGTATATCACTGTTGAGCTTCACATACTACTGGCAGATGCAATCAATGCAGGTGACCTGCTCCCACAGCAAGAGAGGGGCAGCTCTAGCCGTGACAGGGGGGTATGCAAGCAAGTTCCAGCACAGTACAGACAGGCTCGCAGCGGAGGGCTGCTGTTTTACAAGCTGCAGATAAGTGGGTCCGTGAGTGGCTGGTGCATGCTGCTGTTGTTGATGAGGAGCATGGTGTTGGTGATGAAGCGGAGGCACCAATGGTGGCAGCTGAGACCAGCAGCAGGAGAGGGGGGAGAAGAGGAAGGAGTTGAGGAGGTTTGTGGTGCTTATGACTGGCCTCGGGAGGACCCTGCTGTGGCAGTACACTGCACTGCATGTGGAGAGGTGGTTGCTGCTGTTGTTACCGATGTTGCTGACTGCC
>LWCB01007079.1:0-39190 GCA_001630525.1 Coelastrella sp. M60 | reverse complement strand
ATATTCCTTCAAAGACAATCTAGGCCAGAGACCTACATAGGTGCTATGTTTGTGGTGGTACCTGAGGATGAATCTGCCAACAATGGTGCTGCAAGATGATTCTGAAGACCCAAACAGCAATACCAACAGCTTGCTTGCAGTTGGACTGGGCTGTTATCACCACTTTGATGTCTGTGAGCGGCAATACAGCAGTCGCACACGACCGCTGTGACTTCTGTCGACAGCTCGGATAGATGGAAGTTGGCGACGTGTACTGTATCCGGTGGCGGCAAGGACTTGACTTATGCGCGCATAGAGCAGCTGGTTGTGTGCCGTTTGAGCTGCTAGCGTAGTGTCACACGTAGCGCAAACCTGTCACTAAAAATGTCAGGTGTCGCAACTTTAACATTCCTTTGAGGAAGTGTGTTGAAGGGCCTCAAAGTTGTGTACAATCTTGATTCAGTCTTGCACAACCTGCGATATCCTGCAATGTCCACGTCGTGCTCCTGACCTGCACCTTGGACCTTGCACAGCCAACTGGGTAACACACCTCATGCTGCTGCAAGCCAGCAAATACACATAAACAGCACACGCAAAAAAACGTGTTGCGGCTGCTGGTTGGGAGTCCCCTTGCAAAAGACGTCTTGATTTGCAGCAGCAGCTGCTGCTGATAACCCTGACAAGTGACAAGTGTGTTTGGAGTGATTGTACTGTACAGAAGGGGATATGTTGATGCCATGGTACTGAACACTAACAGCGCTCGCTGTAGGAGCCATAGGTGGTTCTGCTACTGTTGCTGCCAGCATACCAGTTGCGCTGCATTACTCCTTGGCATCTAACAATAGGTCAGGCTCCAAATTGGAGCCAATCTAGATCATGTCACTGTCGCCCATTGACGATGTTTAACAAATGACATTTGAGGTCATATGACATCTGAATCACAAGTGCGAGGCCACACTTTTGCTAGTTGTCTAAGAGTTTATGGAACACACAACCTCCATGCGGCAGCAGATCTACCATGCCGCATGCCACTGGCAGTACTGCGGCACTGACCTGTAGTGTACTATGATATTTCAACAAGCAAGAGTGCTGGTTGCATGATGCGTCATGTTCAAATGATCAACAGAGGAAACTGACCAGGGTTGTTGGTAAGATGAAGCCAAAACAGGGGCTGCATTGGACGTGCCCTTGCATTGAATGCAAATTTTGCATCCAATCATTGGTAACTGAGTCAGTTGTCATGTGCTGTGTTGTGCACAGACTGGGTTAGGCCAACATCACCAGTCAGTGGTGGTGATGAGTTCAAGTTGAGACAACATCACTGTAGTGTTACTAGCACTGCCACATTGGAGCAAGGAAATCTGTCTGTAGTCTTCAAGATTGAACCTTCACAGCTCACACAACAGACCCACCTCAAGCCAGTTACGTGTGCCATGATGCTTGTTGACTGACGGTTTGACCAGGTCTCACACTGTGTTCGGAACAAGCAGCCTGAACATATCAGGTATACATAACCAGGTAGCCTGATATGTAGACCAGGTGCCCTGGTTTTGCACCAACAAGACAATATACCACATCACTCAGGCAAGATGCTTCCGAAGCTCATTGAACAAGCTGTATCTGCTCATCATTAGCCAGCAGCCTCATCTGCAGTTCCACATAAAGAACAGATGTGTGTTCTCGCTACGTACGTCTGACACCCAGACTTGCCATTTCTCAGCTGGCTTCAGTTCTGACCCCTTCAATAATACTGTGCTGGCTGAGGCAACTTCTAGTACCAATGCAGACATTTGTTGTGGCAGTGCTGATGGCCTGTTAATACCCGCACTCCCGTTGTGGTGGCCACTATGGTGGCTACATGCTTTCTACATACAGAGGGTCTGTTCAGCACAGAAACCTTGAAGCATGCATGCACCAAACATTACCCTGCACCACTCCAAACATACCATCAAGCTTTGGCATCTGTGCAGAGCTTAAGCAACAATGACCCTAGGTACCCTGGGATGTCACATACTTGAAACAGCATCCTCAATGGGTAAACTATACACTCGGTAATGCAACTTGTACACATGCTTCACAGACCTCATAATTATCACCACCAATATGGAACAGTCTCCCAAGCCAGGAAGCACGTAACAAAGGCACAAAAAAAGGGACAGATGTTATAAACCCAGCACAGCTTATGCACACAATGTCTGTCATTTCACCTAGTCCTAACATCAGTAGCACAATACGTTCATGCTCAGGTCCTTGCAGATGCATCAGAGTTTGCAGCTTGCAGGTCTTCCACTGCAGCGTATGCACCACTGCAACTGCGACTTGTAGGAGCAGAAACAGGCCATTAGCAGCGAACAGCTGTTGGTGCAGATCCAGAAGGGCTCTGTGCAGTTCTAGAAGGGCTCTGTCCTGACATAGAGGTACTCCTCATGATCACTTGATCCGGGAACACCCACTGGGGGATTTGATGAGAGTGCTGTCATCTGACCAGCCACTGCTGCTGCTTCAGGCTCAAAGCTCTGTGCTGCTGGGTCATACTTTGCCGTCATCACTGACCACCCAAGGGAAAGCTTGTACGTGTCCTGAATTACTGCTGTGCAGTCTTTGTTTTCTGAGTCAACACAGAGTAACTGCAGCTGGCGTCTAGTTAGAGGATGCCTGGTGGGCCCTTGTGTTGGATCAGCAGGGTTTTGTGGGGGTATATTGGGATTTATGCCTGTTCGCTCCATGCAGCTGTTGAGGAAGATGGTTATTGTCATGTTCTGCAATACAAGGAGATGCATGTTTTGTGGAGCAGCTGCTAGTGACCACAACCATGCAACCTAGAAGTTAGTAGCAGAAGCATGGTGTTGAATGGCATGCACGGTACTTGGTCAAAGAGCTGTGTACTGCGAACATAGCTGTTATCCAAAGCATCCTCACCCGATCAACTGCCATCTCAGGCATGAATGTGTTGAACCCAGAGTATGCTCCACAGTAGTTCCTCTGCATTCTCAGAGCACTGAGATCCACAGTCCCATCATTACTTGTTAGATCAGCACTGGGACCGTCCTTGATGAGCACATGAAGGCCAAATTTGCGATCTTTTAGCGCATTGGGGTTGAACCTGCCGATGACCAGACGCCACCTATAGCCCTTGTAACCACCGTTCAACTCTTCTAAGTAATCTCTTAGGTAGGCTCGTGCCTGAGGTGACCTGGGATCACCACCTGTGGTATTGCTATCCTCCTGCAGCAGTCGTCTCATACTTGATGATTGCTGACTGTTGAACCCATCAGCAAACCAGGAAAGCTGAATACTTCGTCCGTAGCTGTAGCCACATTGACCAATGTTTTCACCACAAGCAACCCTGTTAGGGAATGGCGGGTATATGCTGGAGCCCTGGTAGATTCCAGCACTGGACTGAAACAAGAAGAGCAATCTGTCAACATTGACATGGTGCAACCTGCAATGGCAGCGAAATGATACTAGGTATATATTCAGCCATGCCACTGAGAGTGCTTTAGAGGCTTGTGCAACAAGTCAGTCCAAGTCCCCAGTATTCTAATGTGTTCACAAGCAGATGCTGCCGCAGCATGTGCTGTGTGTGAAGCAACAAGAGATTATCTACATGTGACAGGTGACAGGAAGTGATGCATCTACTGCAAGTACACAGCATTTGAACAGTAGCAAGGACAGGGGTGCTAAGGTGATGTCAATCACAGTCAGTCCAACAGCCACAGTTGCAAACCGTGTCTATCTTGTCTCACAGCTGATGGCTTGCTGGCAATCTGAGGCACAAGGATGTGAGCACCAGCAACATGGATGAAAGCTTATATCTTGAGTAACAGCGGCAGCTTTCTGTTCTATAGACCATTGCAACAATCAACATCTGTCGACTCACCAAAACAATGGGTCCCAACCAGCCAATGCCAGACTTGCCATGTCCCCTCCGACAATGTTGTGGACATTGTTATGATACATCTCCAGATTACCTGGACATCCTCTACCCTCACCCAGGTTTGTACAGCTCCAAGACCTTGAAGCCAAGAAGTCACTCACATCACCACGCCACATGGCAGCTTGATTTGCGGCAGTGCCAAGCCAAGAGGGATTCCGGGTAAGACACTCACCAGCTGATCGGCTGCCTGCTGAGGTTTCTGCACCAGCCTGAATACGCAGACACTGTCAACTTGTCACAGGTATGTGTGGTGCAACTGAGAGACAATTGCTTGGGGTGCCAGTGTGGTTGTGATGGTTATGTCACAAACAATGCAGCTCTTGGCAGCCCGGCTGTCATAATCAAGCGTAACAGCAGTCAAACTTTCTCGCATGCGGGGCTGACTGGGAGAGCTGTTGACAGGGTTATTTAGGTGGACACATGCACAAGGGGCAATCCATAAGAAAGCACTTCTGAGCTGTTGAGCCTGACCGTCGCTGGTTTGCAAACCACTCTTAAGACACAGAACCCTGATCCCATCTGGGTCGCACAAAACATGTTCTACTTCCTTAGAGACGTCTCAAGGACCTACCCTGAAGCAGTATCTCTGCAAGGGGTTACTCATGCTGACCAAGCTCTGACCGCTTCTGTCATACACTTGCACAGTACTCGCTGTGATCAAGGCAGGTGCCGTGCTCACAGTACCGTCCCAGAAAGGCGCTCTGAGTAGATCACACGTGTATACTGCTTCTTGCCTGCGTCTGCGGTTTGTGAACCTGTTTGCAACTGTCCGGCAGGAACGCTTCAAATTCTGTTCATACAGCAAGCAGTAGGGGCGATGCCAGGGGCCAAAGTGAGTCTGTTCATGAAGGCAGAACCTACAGGTAACCAGTAAGAGATGGTTGAAGATGCTGGTCAGATACATGGCTGGCATTTGCAACATCTGGATTCAGCCCTATGCTCAGCAGGCTGCTGTGCACTAAAAATGACGCTGTTGCAGCATATCAACCAAGGGACTGTACGAGTCTCTTTATAACACTGTCAGCTGAAGTTGCTCATAAGCGGTGCTCTATCTTGTGTGCTGAGCAAAAAGCAACCTGCTGTATGCCCTTAACAAGAATCAGCCATGATGGACGTATGTCAGCATACAACAGGGCCCCCAGGGGCGATCAATGCGGCTAGGACACTGTGATCTGCCCTTACCCTCCGCCACTTGGAAGTTGCCCATGGTATGGTGTATGTGCGCCATGGATGCCAGCAATAGCATGATACGAGTTGTCCCCTGTGGTCAAGTCATGGTTCATGAACTCATCAATGGCCATCAGGTACATGATCTGCAAGCAACAGGAATTTGCACCGTAAGCAAAGGCCATAGAGCAATACAAGTGCAAGACATGCACCCCAGTAATCTACATGGGGAAGAGCTGATACATCTGTCTGCCCACGTTGACCAAGGAGAAAGAAGTTGCTGATCTGGGCTACAAGTCTTGGTGAAGATGATGTGTGGTAAGTGCTAGCAACCAGCGGTGATAGGTGGTGCGTGTGGTTGTGGGATAGCCAGCGGTGATAGGTGGCGCATGTAGTTGTGGGATACATACCATGTGGCACTGCTTGTGAGACTCACCCTGTACAGGTCGGTTGCTCTCATGCCTGAAATGGTGTGAATGCTCATGCGGGGCTGGATGGCTGTGAGAGCAGCAACAGCAACAAGCAGTACTTAGAGCGGTTGAAGCATGCATCTGCAGTACCAGCAAGCCAAAGCTGCCATGTTGTTGCAGCCCATCGCTGCCAACACAGAGGAGCACCGAAGAGCAGTATATGGCTTGTCATTAACAGCAACAGTACCAGCGACAGCACCAGGTAGTGATTGAAAAGATGTTGTAATGGTTTCCCACTTGATCAGTTGTGTGTCTACTTAGCAAAGCTAATACAAGCTATGCAGCTGAGTCATGTGGTCAAGTCACATACTACAACTGACTTACAATCAGCCTGAGGAGGTGGAGGTGGAGGGCTGGGTGGTGGTGGCCTGGGAGGGCGGGGGAGTCTGTCAAAGTCCCTGGGGGGTCTGGGGGGCCTGTCATGACATACAAGGGGAAGCAAAGATATGATCATGATACCAGTGCCTATATAACCTGCTTGTGTGCGCTGAAATGTGCAATGGAAAGGGTCTGAGTGGTTGACAGTCCCTGGTGATTGCCACTAGTACGGCAGCAGCATTGACGGGTGTCGAGCAACCATGCAGCTGCAAGGAGCTCACTGATAGATGTGCTTGAGAGCATGGATAGAGATTCAGCTGCTACAACAATGATTGGCACAGCTCGTAGTAGGTAGCAGCCAACATGCTAGCGTTGTCTGGCTGCAGCCCCAACTGCACTTAATAATGCCGGTCTGCTTGCTGCAGAATGTATTTGTACATACTGGTTGGTATTCCCCAGCAAACATGACTTGTTCCGGTGTGCCGCCAGGTCAATTGGAAATCACCTTGCCAAATCCTCTATGTGAAATAACCTCCTTAATGAGTGACAGTCAGCAGTCACAATGCTGGCATGTTCATCGCCGCTGCAAATTTCTCCGTGTGTGCTGTGGCTACTGATATCTTTGACCTACCTTGGAGGTGCTGGTGGAAGGGGATCATCATCACGATCACCGTTTCCTTTTCTCCTGCGCTGTTGTTGTAGCTGCCGTCTGCCAACATCCCGAGTTTGTTGCAATACTGCTGTACTCTGCTGCAGCAGATGAACCGCTGCTGCCTCACACGCTTGCTGCACATCATGCTCCATGACCCTCAGTTGGCTTGCAATGTTGGCCGCAATCGCTTGTACCTGTCTCTCCCAATCTGCTTTTGGTATATCTACAAAAAATACCATTTTGTTGAAAGCAGCTGATACATCCAGTCCACACTCCTGACCTGAGTGATTGCTCTACTGTATGGCAACATAATTCAGCCATCCATGTCTATCGATTCTCCTCTGTCCGAAGGAGTCTAATGAACACCTGTATGCATACCTGCTGCGACGTCTTTCTCCAATTCCTCTAAGCATGCTCCATGAAGCCATGTCTTGTCGAAGGGGTGACTACTGCTGATCAGCAAGTGTGCAGTCACGAGAACGAAGGCAAACGCATGAATGTGTGTTTGCATGGAATAATAGTCATGTGTATGGTTGACTGCGAATGAAGCGTGTCTGAGTTGACGCTGCGCCACGTCCGCGTTCGCGAGTGCTGCCGTTCAAGCTGCGTGCGCACTGCGGCTGCTAAGTCAATAGGCTAAGTACGACTCAAATGCATTCGAGGTATAGCACGCTTTCTGTGTTTGGAGCACCTGTCTGTCACCTCAACCAGTGGCATGGGCCAGTCAGGAACAGGCAAGCAAGCTAGCAGCGCTATTTTGATTTACATTGCAGTGATGAGCACGTATGTTGGGAAGCATGGTGAATTTTGACAGGAAAACGTAACAGAGCGCTACCCTTGCATCTGCTGACACGTGACGCTCCACAGTGCCGCGCCAGCGACACCGCGGTGATACCTTGAGATCAGCACGTATCCTGTATCACATTCATGTGACGATCAAATACTGCGCCCGTGCTCGTCTTGCACAGAATCTGCTTTCCTGTCGCGAGAGCTAGTGCAGAAGTTCCCGCCGGGATGCATGATGCGCAATACTGAACACAAGGCTGCAGACAAAGCCATGCGGAAGGACCCGTTACAGCTTTCGTATGAGGGATGACTTCCTATGAGATCCTGAGGCCCCATGCGCACACTGCATGCCATCGCATCTTTAGTACAGTGTCAACAGGCCATGTTGCATTGCTGTAGACGCTACTGAGCAGGGAGCCCCGATATACAAAAGCTGCCCATATGCATTGTGATCTGATCACGAGAGGCCCACCTCTGCAATGAAATCACATGCTGTGCCCGTTGTGTTCTTATAAAGCTTCACAGATGCCCATTGACAGTGACCAGTATACGTACAGCTGCATGTTTGTGGTATCTGCATTTCCACAAGTTGTAGCAGGCTTTATACTGACAGCTGACTGACAACAGCTGGCAAGCAAATGACCCTACTCGTGCCCTGTGCACATGCTGGTTACAGATCACAAAACTGTGCCAGCGAGCCAGTGTAGATTGGCATCGACTACATCTGCCTGCCTGAACAATTAGGCCATGGGGAGAATATCTCGCTGCAATGCTAGCTCTCATGTGCAGCTAGAGCAGACCCTCTGTCACTGCTTGTCATTACCACCAGGTAAGCAAACTTCAAAGTGGACCAACATGACGCTGATGACCAGTTGGATCAGCTGCTGCTTCAGCCGGAGCTTGGGATGAACAAAACATTGGTCCATTAGGGTGCCTTGAAGCCGGGAGTACTAGTTTGGCGGTCCTGCAGGCAGTGGCAATCAATATGTCTTTATAATGCACAGGGATGACTGGTTCTGTGTCCGATCATGTGTCCTAGCATCTCTGAAACCAATGAAGCAAAACCTGCTAGCCATAAGACAAGCGATGTTGGTCAGCTGCCTGCAGAGAGGCAATACGCCACAGTGGGGACGCCTGGTAATACGTCACAACTGTGGGGACGCCTGGGTGTTCTCACCTGCCAACACACTCACACTCGGCCAACAGGTGTGCACTGGGTTTCAGCATCCCTTGCATGGTTCCTCTGCAAACGCAAAACGACATTGTATTTGCCAACATACGGTACAAGAGAGCTGGAAAATGGTCAATGCCATTACATCCCCCCTATCGCTGCCATGACATCTGTCATCACCCGTTTGTCTGAATTGGGCCCTTCATGTACTGCCCCACATGCTTGCATCTATCACTGCTCACATGTACTGCCGCATCCACCAGCATTGGACTTGTCTGTGTAGCTCTTGACATCACATGCGCAGGCAACACAGGAGTCTGCTGCTCCTCCCCATCTTGATCACCAGCCATGTCGCACTCTGCTGCAGTGGCCCGCGAGGCAGCTGACGCCTCACTCTCACTGCTATTCTCAGCACACAGCAGCTCCAACCGCTGCTGGAATGTCATGCCAGTCAGGTCATCATGTTTGTTCTTCACACTTCCCTGGTGGCTGAGCTGCTGCTGGCTGACCTCCTGCTGAGCGACAAAGTCTGCAGATGTTGGTGCATCAATGAAACCCAAGTCTGACAGTGTGGGGCTGGCCTGCTGCACACATGCTTTTGCTGAAAAGGCAGCACCTCCAGCACTTGGTGCCAAAGCCTCTGGTGTCTGGCTACCTCTGCTGCAGGTAGTGGGTTGGCTGCTCAAGGCGCCAGTGGTGTCAGGTGCCTGGGTTGCTTGTGCTGTGTTGATGTCACCTGCACAACCTGGTGCAGCATCAGCACCACTGCTGCTAACATGCAGCCCATTAACCTGCTGATGCACCTGCTCCATCCCTTCTGCTACAAAACACCTCACTGCTGCTGTTTCTGGCCACGCAGGACTACCTGCACCACGTGCACAACTGCTGCCAGGACTTGCCAGCAACTGTTGCAACAGCAGATTTTGCGCCACAGGGCACTGCTCACCAGTAGCACCACCATTTGCTGCTGCAGCTGGTAGGTCTTCATTGGAGACTCTGAGCGGTGCAGGAGATGCTGCAGTCTGCACTCTAGTGGCAAAGCCAGCAAAAGCTGCTTCTTCAACCTTGTGGGCACTGCTAGCCTGGCCAGAAACTGACCTACTGGTGTGCTGAAGGCCAGTGAAATACACCTGGCCGGAGTCGCTGCTATCAGGATGCATAGAGCCCAATGCAGGCGTGGCAAATCTGCAGCTACTGAAGTCTGTGCAGTCACTGTTGGCTGGCTGTTCTACAGTATGTTGTGACTGTGCATCCTTTGCAGCAACCTCTGTCAACTGACCGCTGCTCCTGCTACCAGGCTCTGAACTGTATGATTTCACCAGGTCTGTGTGCACATCTGCAGCCTTCTCAGAAGATGGCGCCACAGAAAATGGCCTGTCTGTATGCCCCCCTGTGTCCTCCTCAACCTGCAGCGCTGTGGATACTGCATTGCCTGACACATCGCTTATGGACGAACCTGTTGCTGCTCTTACCCAGCCAGACCTGGGCACATTCTCTGACAACGTTGCAGAGCTTTGTGTACTACTGCTGGCAGCTGAAAATTGTTGCAGGGTTTGGCCTGCCCCAGGTGAAGATCCTAGACTTACTTGCGGTGCTTGCTGCAGGGCGCAGCAGCTGCTGGGTGTCTCTGCTGTAGAAGCTTTTGAGCCTTCCCCTGGCCTGCTGCTTGCTGCTTGCAGTGCTGCTGCCACAGCTGAACCTGGTTTCAGTCTTGACTCACTTGGTGAGTCTCCAAGGTGAACCTGGCCTGATGGTCCCCTGGCATAGCCTCTGCGACTTTCTGCTGAAGCTGATGGCCTACTTTGTACAGCCACAGCTGACACATGGGAGACAGGCGCTGTGACACAAGCAGCACCCCCATCATCTGTTGAGGTCTCAGCAGTATATGATGCAACCCAACTTCCAAGAGATGGATCGCTTGCAGCAGCGCCAACAGAAGCACTGTTTGCCGCTGCTGTTGCTGACGAGGAAGGTGCAGGCAGTTGGGGTTGCAACACAGAAGACTCTTGAGCTGCAGCTGCTAAGTAGGAAGCTGGAGTCTGCTCTTCATAACACTCTGATGACATAACACAAGTACCAGCTGCCAGGCTGCTTAGCTGATGCGCTTTCATTTAGCTACTGGTGGTAGATGCCAGGGTGTCGGCACGGTGTGAAGAACACACTGGGTGCACAACACTGACAGGCGACAGTGGCATGGGACCAGCATAGGCAGCTGTTGCAGTCTCTGCACCACAGCCGGTGAGACTGCAGCTGTTGCCCTGGTCCACAGACACTGGGAAGCTTGTAGGTGCTGCTGGAGCAGTGAAAGAGACATGCTGCTCTCCATTGCTGCGTGCGTGGGTGACATCACATGTAGCAACAGGATGCTGCTGCTGCTGTTGGTCAGTGCAGTCAGACTGAGGCAAGACAACCTCATTGAACACTTGGTCAAGCTGCACGCTGGGTGACAGCAGTCGAGACTCTGCACTGGCATTCAAAGCAGCCCCAGGGGTGATAGGGGACGCTGTTGGCAACATATCCATCAGATTGACCTGCCCAGTGCTGCAGAGCCTGCTGCCTGTACGTGCTGATGTTACTGGGGTAACCGCTGCTGCTGATGCACAATGTGTAGTTCCAACTGGCGCCTCTGACAGGTCAGCAGCTTTTGTCATCTTCGTTGTGATTGCTGCCATACCATCTGCTGCGGATCCATGGTCTGCTCCGATGTTGGATGGCAACGATGTTGTCTTTTCCAGATGCCGTTGCAACTGCTCCTGCAGATGCCTTGCCCTCACCCTGCTGTGGTTGAGGCCAGCCAGCAGCAGATCTGGTGACGGTGCATCAGGAGTAGATGAAAAGCTGTATGCACTGCCAGGGGTAGGACAGTCAGGCCTGACAGGGTAGGGTAACAGGTCATTGTTCTGGTTGCCACTGTTGTCTACACTGCCTGCCCTGAGGTCTGATTGCTGTCGCTGCTGCAGGTTACCCTGCATGTACTTGGCTAAGCTGCCAGAGCTTTCAGTGCGTTCCAAATCATCGTATGCATTCACTGCTGTAGATTCAACACCCAGCAGCCTACCAGTACAGGCTGTTGCATCCCCAGCTGGTGTGATCAGAGCTGCTGATGCCTGTGCTAGGGCCCGGCGCCTGAGGCTGTTGCTACTGCGTTGAGCTCTGCCTTCTGTAATGCTTTGCTGTGGTTCCTGCCTGACTACATGGACTGAAACATCATCTGTGCTGGCCTGCCTGTGGTTATCCACCCCAATATCAACCAGCCCTTCTGCTGGGTCAGCTGCTGTGTTATCGGTCACCTGCTTCTGCAAGGCACCTGCTTTGATCACCTCAGCATGCGCTGGCTCTGCACCTGCCAAGTGGGTCATAGGCTGGTGTGTTTCCTGTCCTTCTGCTGCTTGACTGTTTGCAACTTCAGGTGTGGCCAACCCAAACTGCTGCCTCAGCTCCTTGACCTGCAAGGTTCCCTGTTGACACTTGTGCCTCAGCTCCTTAAGCCACTCTGGTGTCAAGTGCTTTGACAGTTGAGCAGGCACAACATCAGAGCTCAATAAGCCAGCAGGGCTTATACTTGCTATCAATGCAGCTGCTGCTTTCTGCAGGGCATCAGGGGTTTCAGAAGCAGCAGCTGCTGCTGCGGCGGCGGTGAATTCAGTTGGCCTTGAGCCTTCACTGACACCTGATGTCACCTCTGGTGTAGTTACATCAGCAGCTCCTGGGTCTCGCACTGATGCTGCTGCTGACGCCTTGCATGCTGCAGTGCCTACGGCTGGAGTGACACATGAGCCTGCAGCTGATGCAGTGGTATGGTTCCACTGCAAGGGCTTGTTATCTGCAGTGTCGTTGCGTCCATCACTATGCTTGAGGCCAGATGTTGCATCATCTGCTGCTGCCTGTTCATGTGCAAATAGCTCAGCAATCGCTGCTCGCTGGTTGGCAAGTACTGTTGGTGTTGCATACGAGGGTGTCAGAAGTGCCTGCTGCAAGTTGTGGCCCCCATCTTTCGCTGAACACTTGGTTAGCAAGATGTTTGACGCACAGCCCTCCATGCCTGAGGGCATTGCCAGCAGACCTGAAGCAGGTGTGGATGCTGCTGGTGTATACGCAACAGCTTCTGCTGCTGCAACTCGCACAGCAGAGCTCATATCTGCAACTGTACGGGGAACAAGCTCAGCTGCACTGTCACCTTGTACTGAGACCATTGGCAAGGGGGTCACCTGCTGCCGCAAGCACTGCTTAGCTGCTGCTGTTCGATCCTTGTGGGGCATGCCTGCTGCTGAAGATGCGGAGCCTGGAGTGGCTAACAAAGCCAGCAACAACTGCTGCTGCTGCAACTCTGGGGCGTCTGGCTGCAACTGCAAGGTGCCATCTACAACTCGTGCATCTGTGGGGTCAGCGCTGCCAGCAACGCTGTGAGGGCTATGACATGAGTGATTCCACTCCTGCTGCAGGTGGGATTCTGCTGCATGCTGCACTGGCGTCACATGCGACTCATCTTGTCTGGCCCCTGCTATGTGCACAGCAGATGTCTGCCGCTTACTACCTGACTTATGAGTCAAACCATGCTCCACAAGAGCCAGCGCTACCCTCCTGGCAGCAGCCTCAGCAGCAGTAGGTGTATGCTCACCCTCCTCACCAGCTGAAACGTTGGGCTGAAGCGGATCATTCTGTGGCTCTGCAGCTGTCCTAACTGCTGAGGATTCCACAGCATCATTGAGCTCATCTCCTTTTTGAGGACTTAGGCCATATTCCAATGAGACACTCTCAGCCTCTTTGATCAGGTCATCCAGACTCAAGCTCCCA
The DNA here is from genome assembly GCA_001630525.1 of Coelastrella sp. M60. Taxonomy (NCBI): domain Eukaryota; kingdom Viridiplantae; phylum Chlorophyta; class Chlorophyceae; order Sphaeropleales; family Scenedesmaceae; genus Coelastrella; species Coelastrella sp. M60. The sequence goes on along the minus strand of LWCB01007079.1, from coordinate 25,916 downwards.
GCAGCTTGAGAGCTCCCAGCAGTAACTGCCTTGCCAGTAGCTGAGACATGCTCATCTGCAGTGCTGTTGACAAGTGGTGTCTGGTGTGAGGGTTCCGTTCTCATCGGCAACAGCTCACTTCCCTGTGCTTTGGGGTGCTTATTGCTGTTTCTTTGTTGGGCACTGCTGCTGCTGGTACTGGAAGGTGCTGGTGTTGCAGTATGCTTGCTCAACTGTGGAAAGGCAAAGTCCTGTGGCTGTGATGCAGCAGCTGCCCTGCCAACTGGCATGGATGTTGCTGATGTTTGTTGCTTCTGCTGCTGAATACATGTGGTCCTGCGTGAGTTTCTGCTGCTGTCTGTGCTTTTGATGTTGCTGTCTTTAGATGATGCATTGGTGCAGCCGCGCACAGAGCTGACCAGCACAGTATCAGCAGCACCTGCAGGCATCGCCTCTGCCTGGCAGTAAGTAGAGCCACGGTTAGCGCCACTAGCACTAGGTGGCTTGCTGCTGATGGCTCCTGTGTTGTGCGTTGTGCTGGTACCTCCAGAACGTGAGGAGGAAGCTGAACCACAGATGCTAGCACGTAGCTGTCCAGCAATGTCAGCCAATGCTGACTTTGCCTTGATGAGCTCCTCCCGTAGGCCCAACTGCTCATGCTGCACTGTTTGAAGCTCCCGGCTGGCTGCACTAAGCTGTATGCACTGTTTCTGTTGTTGCCCGGAAGCAACCTGCAAGGCCTCTGCAGCCGCTGCCAGGATAGGTGACACAGGCTCCGCAGGAAAGCTGGCCAAATGGGCAACTCCTGCCTGTGCTGCAGCTGCTGAGTCAGCTGGCATGTTGATGCCTGGGGTGTCTGGTACATCGAACAGCGGGTTGCTGCGGCCTTTAACTGGAGTAACAAAGCCGCTGAATGATTGATCATTTAGTGCAGACACACCAGCTGCTCTTTCTGTTGCTGGCGCTTCATCATTCTGCGGTTTGGCAGCAGTCCCAGCCGTTGTCCCAGCCTGAGTAGCAGCTGGTACAGCAAATGCAGGCGTGGCTGAGAGGCTCCCTGCTCTGTGAATCTGATCACCAGCAGGTGTAATCTGGTCGAGAGTCTGCAGACAAACCACCTGTTGCGCAGGCACAGATGGTTTGCTGCTGCGCTGCTCCAGGCATGCTATGAAAGCTTGAGCTTGCAGCAGCCGATCATGCAGCTGTTGCTTGTCCCGCTCAAGTGATCTCACGGCCTGCAACAAGCATGAGCACGTGATCACTTAGCACATTGCTTTCTGACTTGAAATACAAATAGTGGCATACACCCCACAGGCTACCATAGCTTCAACAACAGCATTTCAGAAGGTGCCAGGACGCAACAGGTCTTGAACAATGTAACATCCGTTACCTGCTCAGCATCTGACACCCTCAGGATGAGATGTTGTTGCTCGCGCCGCTTTGATGGCGGAGTAGCCTGCACGGACACTTGTAGCTCATACAGCGCCTCATGCGCCTCCTTCAACTGAGAAGCAAGCTGATCATTGGCATCAAGGAGGTGATGATACCTGCAGCCACACCAAGACAGCTTTGATCAGAGATATAGGTAGCACTGTCACACCATGGTTTCACCTTTACTAAACATCACAGTGCAAGCGTAAGTGACTGAGCAGATCCAATGAGTAAGAGCCCTCACATTATCCTATTGGTCAATCCAAGCACCCACCTCTTCTGCAAATCTCCATAGTCATCTGACAGGGCATAGTACTTGTGCGAGAGTCTGCCCGCATGCTCCAACAAGGAACCAGTCAACTTCTGGTGCTGCTGCTTCTCCTCCAACATCACCTTATGCACCTCCTGTCACATACAACAGCATGTGCTGCGCTTCATTGTAGTACGCACTAGCTGCCATGTCACCATGATGATGTGGTCAGCATACCCCTGTAGGGCGTAGTTAATGCTTTGCTGATTTAGGGCTTGAATGAAGAGGACCTGCTCATAAGGAAAGTCCAGGCTGCAACATTGCTTCCTTTCACAAAATGCAGCCTGCTGAAACATCATGAACAAACCCACCGCTAACTTGTTGTAGAGGTCAGCATGCTGCTGTGCAACAGGCTGGGCCATCAATTGCTGCTTGATCTCCTGCAGCTCCTGCTGCACCTTTTCTTTCTCATCAAGAACCAGCTGCAGTTTCTTTGTGGCTTCTTGAGCTGCTGCAGCTGCTGTTTGAACGTCTTGTTCTGCTTGCAGCAGCCTCCTGTGCATTTCCTTTTGCTGCGCACGGCTGGTTGGTGTCAGAGATTTCACAGCAGACAACTGCTCCTCCGCGTCAGTCAGCTGCTTGAACGAGGCCAGCTGCTTCTCCTGTCAGTCACAAGCCAGCAGGAATAGAAGTCAACCCTGTGCGTCAACAGTTGTGTGTGGATACTTGGTAGAGCTCTATGTTCAGCGTGTGGGGCACCTACTGAGTCTGTAGTGTCTGTTCAGCAAGCAGAACCCACCTCATACACTCCAGACAGTCTTCTGGCATGTTCTGCTCGCTGTAAAGCCATGACTGCCTTGGCATTGATACCATCAGCAGGCTCCAGACAGATAGCTTGCTGTTGCCTTTCCTGTGCAGCTGCGCTTGCAGCCTTGTTGATGGCTTCAAGTTCAGCTATCTGCTGCTGCAGGCGCGCATTGTCTGCAGCTAGGCTCAAGTTCTCCTCCTCCTGTAAGCAACAGTAAGGGCACAGCAGCTGCTCGTGCCTGCAGGCTCTCGCTTGAAAGGACCCAAGTGCCCAGAGGCAACACAGACACCAAGACTTTCCTTTCAAGCTGCTGTCTGTGCTACTTTTGAACAAGCAGCTCGCTGTGGGTATCAAGACTCACCAACAAAGCAAAGTTCTCAGCGTTTTCTTCTGCTTCTCTTGCTGCAAGTTCAAGTTCAGCTTCTCTGAGGGCTTCTAGTTGCTTCTTCAAACGATGATTTTCGGCAGCTGCTGCTGTCAGGGACTTAATATCCCTGGCTGCAGGCGTCGGCATCCGCAAGCCAGAATCCCTCAACCACGTTTGCAGGTTGGAAAGCTGCATTCCAGGCAGGGCAGTTCCTGCACGCACGAACCACCAGGCTTGACATCATTCACACAACAGCGGCAGTACAGGAGTTGCAGGAGCCAGGAGATGCCCAGGCACCCAGATAATGAACATAGACGGCAACTGGACCAAAGACCTACCTGGTGTGGTAGTAGATGCGTCCATCATAGCCTGTTCTACTGCATTGACCATGGTCGTGCACTCTTGTGGTGTACATGGGGTTTCAGGAGCTGGCTTGGCTACACCTCTGCATTGCGACACTGGTGTGCAGTTGACATCTGGGGCGTTGATGTGGTCTTCAAGCAGCGCATCTACGAACAACAAGGAAAACATGTTGACACAGCAGCGGAAGGTGCCATGAGTTGATGCCTCAGCAGGTGACAGGGGTAGACAAGTTGGTTGCACATGACGGTTACCCGCAGACTCATCTAGCCCTCCGGTGTTACATTTACATCCTCTCTGAACTCGGGGATCATCAGGGCTTTGTCTTGCTGCTCGTTTGGTCTGATCCATGTATCCAGTCCCGTAGATGACAATTACAGTAGAGATTGCAGTACAGTGCGCAAGTGCTCACACTTTCTGCCATGCAGAGGATAAATAACACCAATTCATACGCATTCTATCTTCATTCAGTGCTCAACTGGCCTGCGGGGAGTGAAAGGCAGGCTGTCAAAGCGACTTGAGCAAAAAAGCATAGTGTAATGTATCAATCATTGTTAAAACGGAGCTGCAAATACCATCAATCGACAGTTTGGCATGCAGCCACTCGCTGCACGGCCCCCCGGATGATTGAATCCGCGTAACATTGTTATGAACCACCGTGCACAGGAATCACGAAACAAGTGAGAAACGTACATATAATCTCTTCACATGTACCCTGCTTGCTTCCTGCAGCGCCCGACATCACTCTGCAAAACTGCCAAGCTATCTTGGAATTCGCGACACTCATGTTAACGCTTTGTGTGTGCCTGTGACCCTTCACGTTGTGCCGAACACAATCAGTCTTTGTTTTGGTTGAGGCAGTGCTGTTGTCCGTGACCTTTTTAACACACCCACAGGTGCTTGCCTGCATATGCAGAGAAGGGCTGTCCTTGCTGTCGTCTTGATCTGCAGCATTTGTGTAGCATTGTTCAAGGCGATCAAAGGAGTACAAGTCAGGGATGAGGATGATGTGAAGTTCATACAGGATCTACCTGATACAAATATACAGACCTTTGTTGCTGCTGCCGCAGCAATGGATAGGTGCTCAGAGCCTTTAGGTAAACGAACCTCGCCACTGCTTAGCTCATGGCAATGTGTACACAACAGTACTTGGCATCGTATGCACGATGTGCACACAGTTGGCAGCCCCATCAACTGCTACCTCCTTGCCAGCCTGAGGTTACTATGCCCTGATGAGGCGCTCATGATCGTTAAGGCACGGGGTCTGATTAGGGCATACCCTGCTGCTTGACTGACGCAGCACAATAAGCTCCTGCTGCGGTCCTGCTTACATTGGTATCTGCAGTTTTGTGGACCTGAATGTGGCGTCAGCCAGGTGCATCTGCAGATCATGCTTGATAGCAACAGCAACTTCCCCATCACACTTGTTTGCGGGCATCAAGCTGGTATTCTGTTTGTTGCAGTGAATGGAAAGCCCAAGACTGAGTGGCCCGAGCTTGTTGGCAAGACTGCAGATGACGCCAAAGTAATTCTGCAGAAGGAGGCACCTGGTTTTCAGGTCCAGGTTCTGGGTGCCAACATGATGGCAACTATGGAGTGGAATTGCAGGAGGATCAGGTTGTGGCTTGATGCATCAGGGAAAGTAAGCCGCAAACCGATCATTGGGTAGTTGGTCTGCAACCAGCTGTGATCATTGTGTCAGCATCAGCCACAGGCCTCTCAGCAATATTAGCAAGGTGCCGTGTCTGCCAATGCCACGTCATGGCACTAGTGACGCATACTGCATATGTTGCAGATGATACTGTCTGCAGTGAATCTTGGCTCCCAACAGCCACTGTGTGTGCTTCATGATGGTTCGGCTGTATAGAGTCAATTTTTCATATGTTATGAACAGTCTGTGATCACAAGTGTTGTGTACATTGCCATTGTTGTGCACTGAGCTTCAAGCCAAGTTGTTTGTTCCTGCCGCCTGCTGTGATGTAACCATACTTGTGCTGAGTTTCAGTTACTAATAAGAGCCCCTCTGGTGTCACTTGAGTGGGATTGCTATTGACAAGCTTGCACCAGCATCACCTGTGTCTGCGGCATCTGCAGCAGACGAATGTATTTGATTCCTCTTTCTGCTTATCGCATCGGCCAAATGTATTCCTCTTTCAGTCGTGTAAATAGAAAGTATGTTGTGTTTATAAAGGGAATTCGACTATGCTGGCATAATGTTCAGCTGTACTAGGCATCTTACTCACTGAGTTGCATGGCTAACTTTTTAACTTAAGGACCAGCCTTCACTTGTCAGGCCTGAAGCAGGAGTTCTTGCATCATCATGATGATCAGAGTGACTTAAGAACCACCATTCACGCATGTAGATGGCCAAGTTCACTGTTTCCGGCAATGCTTTGAGGCACTCTTAACACAATGCCAGCATCGTGGCGCCATGATGAACTGTCAGCACTGCAGCCTGATGTCACACGTCACCGTGACGACTGCTCACTCCCATGCCGATGGTGCGTTTCAGCCAAGACAGAGGACAGATTGTTCAACAGATGTGTTTGCTGCTTACGCCCCAGATCAAACTGCTGCTGACTCGTCCCGTGCTCCTGCAAGACGTACGACACATACGAATGCATCTGCGTGTCCAGCACTCTGACTGATATATAGTTTGCGGTTACTTGATGCTTATACATCTGAGTACAAGGCTTCCAGCTAGTTACCCGCGGGAAGTGCCTAGCTGATTAGGCGGGGAACCAAGTGCTGCCCGAGCGGACACAGGTGAGCAACGTCACTTCTCCGCCTTTGAGCACCATTATGTGCCTTACCCAGTCACCCTGAGTCGATCAACAGTCGTGTAGTTGCCGCGTGTTCTGGTCTATCGTCCAGTTACCAGCTGCAGCTGCAGCAGCGACCAGACCCAGGGGCCGCAGCATTTGCTACACTATTCCGTCCCAATATTGCAAGCTGCATCATTAATACGTTCATTCTGGAGGTTTCGAAAGCATGTAACAACATATCTGCTGGGAGCAAGCAAGCCATGACATGCAATGTGCATCCACTGCAGGACTTCTCATCTCCTGCAGCTTACCCTCTTGCTGAACGCAAATCATAGGCTGTAAGCGCTTGAACCGGTCAACACAGTGTACACATTGCTGAAGCAGAGATGTCAACAGAAGAGGTATCAACATACACCCATGAACTGCCAGCAACAGCAGAGGGGACCAGGCGGGTTCTGACGTATGCGGTGTTTGGCCTTCCATTGGCATCACACGCTACGCCGGAACATTACATTATTTACCATCATGGTTGGCCCAGCTGCAGGTGAGAACCAGCACAAACTACTGCATCTATTCTACCAGAGCATGCGTTGCTACCCCATCCCATCTCTTGGCTGTTCTATTGTAAAGCCAGCTTGCAGAGCTGATGCATTGGATGTAGCAGATAGTGAGCAGCTGTACTCACCAAAGATGCTTACGCAGTCTCACAATCTTTTGTGCTGCCTTGCTGTCGCCTAAATCCTCTACTGGGGGTGTTTATTCATGATACATAACAGGCTGGAGGCTCTAGCACTGCATGATGTGGCAACCAATATGAACTGGAGAGTCCTTGCGATTGATCGGCCAGGTGTTGGAGGCTCAACATACCACTCAAAAGGTGTGTTTATTACAGATGCTGGCAGACATGCAAATCGCTTGCAGTGTGCAAGGAAAGCATACCCACCACCGCATTTTTGCAGCAACTATACTACAGATGCTGGCAGACATGCAAATCGCTTGCAGTGTGCAAGGAAAGCATACCCACCACCGCATTCGCAGCAACTGCTGTGAGCTTTAGCTAGGCTTTCCTTGGCAGGTTTATATGCCTGTAGTTTGTTCAGCCCTGCACTTAGTCACCACAACACACAGTCAGAATCTGCATAACCGGCAGCTTGCAGGTCATGGGCGCACTGCAGTGCTCTAATGGCTTTGCAGCACATTCGAGCCCTTGCAATTGGTCAGCAGCATAATTGTTACTACTTGTGCTGCTTTCTGGTTCCCTCTTTGCAGCTACTTTTGAGCAGTGGGCCAAAGACATTGAGCATCTGTTAGATGCTCAGACCATACAGAAGGCAATAATGCTTGGTGAGTTACGTTGGTTCCATACGCCTACAGCCTGATGCAGTAGTAGCACAGCAGGGGTGGGTGATCTTGGAGGTAAATAGTCATTGAACTACTACCTTGTGTCACAACCCCTGTAGTCACTCTGCAGCAGATCTGGTTGTCCTAGACGATGGCTCTCAGCTGTTGCCGGGCATTCATACGCCATTCATTGTTCAGCATCGCTGATGCAGTCCAACATGCGCTGTTTCTGCTGCTGTGTTGCAGGAGTAAGTGGTGGTGGGCCTTTTGCATGTGCCTGTGCCCGCTACCTCCCTCATCGCACAGCTGCACTGGTGACCATCGCATCGATGGTTGCCACAATTGACCCAGCCAACCAACACCTCACAGCGCGCATGCACTGGATGAATCGCCTGAACAGTGCCTCTATAGCTTACAGCCCAGCAGTCTTGCAGCTGTTTTTAGCTGTGTGGCGGCCGTTCCTGTTACTGGCTCCCTACCCTATGAGCATGGTGGCAACACTGCCAGATGTGGTTCAGAAGCAGCTTATGAGGTTGCTTACTTCTATTGGCTGGGCAGCAGCTGATCAACAGACGCTGGAAGAGCGGCCTGAGCTGGGGTACATGCTGATGCTTATATTGCAGCAGTCTGTTGCACAAGGAGTTCAAGGGGTGGTGCATGACATGACGATAACATCAAATACCTGGAGCTTCAAGCTAGAGTGAGTGTGTGTACAGCAGGAGGTCTGAGATTTTACGATATGCAAACTTGCTGGGGCGATCTGTGCCTTAACTGTGCCCAACTTACCTGGTTGGTGCTTATGTTGCTGCAGTCTGTCTGGGAGCTACACTTTATGATGCATAACCATGACAGCTGCCAGGATGCGCGCAGCAAGGCAGGATGATAGTGAATTAAGCATAGGCTGTGATTTGTGGATATGGCTTACAACACTGGTTCGTGTTGTACACAGGGATATCAAGGTGCCACTAGTGATGGTGTTTCAGGGTGGCGCAGATGTGAATGTCCCAAAGGAGATGGCAGAGCAGCTTGCAGCAACAATACCAGGCGCAACAGTCAAGCAGTACCCAGGCGAAGGTCACTTTTCACTGCTGCTGAAGAAGAGTGCAGATATGATGCTGGAGCTCCAGGCTGCAATTAACCAGTTGCAGTAGGTTTTTTTCACCCTACCACCGTACGGAAACCAAGTTTGCAGATGTGTCGCACATGGCTTGCAGCACGTGATCCTAGCCTTCAGCTGCAAGCAACCAGTTGCTTCGCTTATCAAAGACAGCTGTCAGATGCCTGCCTGAAATTTGACAGCTTACTGCATGTACATCTTGGTTGCTCTTCAAACGACTGCTACACTAGACAGTGACCGTGATTTTGTGGAATACACGTACTGCATACTGGCATACCGGCGGTGCAGCACTGCTTATGTCAGCATGTAACAGTCCACAGTGTCATCGCCAGATACCCACAAGCCTTTCGCGTGACCTTGGTCCTCTGTGACAATAATCTAATGATGCACTCCGTGTTGGTTGCACTGCAAATGGCCAGCTCGCGCGTGCATCTGTTTGCCTGTGCAGGTGCAGACAAGAGCCATTGAATCCCATGGACTTACACCTGACTGATTTGTGAGATAACTGTAACGGTTATATAAGTGTCGGGAAACCTTAGGCAAGGCGGCAAAGCTATTGAGGTCTCCAGCGATGGCGCGGTCTACCCTGGATGACTTCGTTTTAAAGGACAAGCTGGGCTCTGGGAGTTATGGATGTGTCCATAGGGTTGTGAGAAAAGTTGATAGGTGACTCCAGGGAGTTTTGGCTGCAAGTCCGTTTGCGCATGTCCAGTTCTCACTGCTTTCTGCGCTAGCAGGCAGTATTATGCCTTGAAGGAGATAGACCTGCAGGGGATGACGCGAAAGGTGATTTCCTGGCCGTTCTAACTGTCAAACTCGACAAAGTGCGCAGCGGCACACTTGCTCACTCTGCATCGCTGGGTAGCAAGTGCTGTAGAGCTGCTGATTAAGAACACTGCACACGACCAATGTTCACTTTCCTTGAGACAGCCAGTTGCAGCCAAGTTCCTGTGGAGCTCAAAAAGGGCTGATCTTTATTTATCCTGCAGGAACAAGAGGAGTGTATCAAAGAGACTCAAATTTTATCTTCTTTGGACTCCCCATACATCATCAAGTACTATGATGCCTTCCTGGAGAAGGTGAGTCTCAACCCTTTTTTATTCACAGCTGCAGCCCCACTTGTGCAGATCATAACCATGCATGTAGATGTCGTGCAACAGGCAGCAGTTTGTTGATGCAATGGAATTCACAACGCCTACAAGGCTGTTGGTTGCACCCAGTTGCATGAAAGCAGGGAAGGTGGGCATGCCCTCTGGCTTGATGTAGTATGATGTATCATATCCGTCCAGCCTGCATGGTGTCTGGCAATGCATGTGTCACACTTACAGGGCAAGTTGTACATATGCATGGAGTACGCATCGGGGGGCAACCTGAATGCCTTCATCAATAGACAAAAGCAGAAGCTTCCTGAGGAACTAGTGTGGAGGTTGTTTGTGCAGGTTAGTTGTTGTTTGGTGTGAATGTTTGACAGCAAGTCGGATCCTTCCTGCTGAGACAGCTAGCAGTTCTACACTTGCAGATCATCTGCAACAGTTGCAGTCAATTGAGTACGCAGAGTAAACACTAGTTGGGGCTTACAACAAGGACCTCCAATTAGTAATGGGGTCACTATATGTAATGATGGCTCACAATGTTGCCTGGAGCGTCTGAGCACAGACCCTTCCTAGCCCTGCTTTGATCCTTTTCTTGCAGATGCTGCTTGGTCTATACAGCATACATCATCGAAAAGTGCTTCACCGGGACTTCAAAACACTTAATGTGTTCTTGGATGACAAGCTGAACATCAAGCTGGGAGACTTAGGAGTGGCAAAGGTGGGGCTGTTCATGTCTGTGAACATGCTGTTACCGCAAAGCTTGCATCTGCCATTGCAGTGTTGTGACAGCCTGTATGCCTGTAGGTGGTTTCATGTACCACACCTAAGGTGCCATGATAGTGGCACGCTATTGCCATAGACTGCTGACCTATCCTATGAAGGCGTTGTGAGACATGAACCCCAGCCTCTGTTGCATAGAGTGTATGCAGAGTGTACACTGCTGATTCATTCTGCAGATCTTGAGTTCCCAGACCAACTTTGCTCAGACAGTTGTTGGTACTCCATATTATCTGTCACCAGAGATGTGTGAAGACAAACCTTACAACCAGGTCAGTGACAATCAAACACTGCGGTGTGGCACAACAACGTGAAGCTGCGACTGCCGCTGCTCTAGCTGTGCATGCAGTTTTGCAGTCGGGGTGATACATATCTGTCCTTCACACAGAGGTATACAGTAGCAGTTGGGATCATACAGGTTGCACGTTTCCTGCTTGTACTGGAGTCTGCACAAGTGGTTGTAGATCTTCCAGGCTGCTTGGGTAGACAGCTGATTACTGGGCTCTATGTCTTGCAGAAGAGTGATGTCTGGGCTCTGGGAGTAAGTCTTTACGAGTGCTGTACCCAGAAGCATCCCTTTGATGCTGACAATCAAGGAGCTCTCATCTTGAAGATCCTCAGGGGCAAGTACCCTCCAGTCTCTGGATACAGCAAGGAGCTTATTGACATCATCAAGGCATGCCTAACTCTGGTAAGGTTACGCAGGATATACCTGCATATGCAAGCAATGATTGGGCTGAAGCACGGGCATAGGGTAAAGCTCTTGCCATGGCTCACAGCAAATGATATACCTCAAACAGTCTCAAGAGAGTGGTCAAAGTCAGCACTGCAGTCAGCTGACCACAAGCAAGCAGCCACCAAGCAGCCCAGTTATTGTCCGCTTACAGGATGTCCGCAAGCGTCCAGATACAACACAGCTGCTAGGGTTGAAGCCTGTCAGAGACCATGCCATTGAACTGGGCCTTGAGCAGAGCTTGCCACCAGCACCTGAGGTACTGAAGCAGGTGGTGATAGGCATGGCACCACATGTCCCAGGAGCTGGGGTTCCCGGCGCCCTCCCAGGTGGATATAGTCACTACAGCCTGAGGCTGCTTGTATTCTGCTGGCCAGCAAGTTACAGTACTGTGCAGTGCTTGAAGCATTTACTTTATGCTGAGTATGAGCAACAATTCTGCCGCAACAGAGGCTAGGTGATCGTCCTGAAAACACACAAGCATGCTTGTGGTGCCTTCACAGACTTACCCTTGAATGACATGCAATGTAGGTGGCCCAGGTGCTGTGTCTGCCAACAAGTCAGGCAGCAGTCCAGCAGCAGCCAGGCCAGGTATTACCGCCTGCAGAAGCATGCAGCAACGAACAAGCAGCAGCAAGGTTGTCAGCGTTGCTAGGCCTGCATCAGCAGGGAAGTCTGCAGCAGCAGCTGGTTCTGGAAGCACAGCTTTGGGTGTAGCAGGCAGCTCAATACCACTTGGAAGTGACGAGGCTGCACCCTCGACCAGCAAAACAGGTAAAGATCGCTGCAACAGCCATCCCTGAATTTGTAGGAAGCCAACTGTTATGCCTGGGCATGGGTCTTTAGGTGCTGAACATACGGTGCACATGTGTAGCAGGGCTATCATGCACTGTACAGTTGCAGGTAACTCACTGCTGTCTTCCATATGTGCCGAAGTACGCGACGCACATCAAGTTGCCAAGAGCGTGTTGTGCTGCAAGAAATGCCTCCCACATGCACTGTTGTGCTGTGATGTTGCACTGTAGATGCCAGCAAAGAGGTGAAGCAGCGGACAGGCCCCAACTTGAACCTGCAAGGCCAGGGCCAGCTGCCAGCAGGTGCCTCAACTGCTGCTACTGTGATGGGTGGCAGCTTTGAAGAAGTATTGGAACCTGCTGCGGGTGACACAGTTACGCCCCCTCTGAGTGAGAGGCGGCATTACATTAGAGAAACGCTGGACGCATTGCGTACCACTATCATCAACCTGGTGAGCTGACAGCCCGGTCAGCTTCTATCATGCCAAGACAGCTGCAGCTTGCGGCAAGATGTTGAGCAGGAGGTTGCCCAAACTTGTATTGAATCATGAGCCGCCAATATGCTCTACTTGACTTATACGCTTATTTGTTTCATGTGGTGAGCTCAGCCAGCAACTGTGCCATATGCATGTGCAGCACCCTAGCACTCACCCAGCTGTGCTTCTCATCGGATGGGCTCGTTGGCCAGCCCAAGTACATTTTCTGAGCCGTACGGTTACAGGAATCCTGTGCACTCAGAGGATAATAGTCATGAGACCACACAAAGTCACTGCATGCCCGCAGGTTGGAGCTCGTTCATTCGATGCACTGTACATGCTGGTCAACATGACTGCTGATGAGGAGAATGGCAAAGCCTGCAGTTCAACAGCAGAGGGTATGACATATCTACTACATGCAGGAACCTATCTGGGACCTGCCACAGCAGCTTGTACTGCGCATGTTCTTGAGTCACAGCTCAGCAAGTGATGACAGTGACAAAGAACACCATCTGTTGTTGCATAGCTGACCATATTGTGAGCCGCAACACTACTTTTGAACTGAGATCTCAAGATGGCAGCAACCCTGCTGCCAGAATAGTCTGGTGATCTCTGCACAGTTTGTCTGTTGTTGGATGATACATCTATGCAACAGCAGCATATGGGACTTGTGCATCCAGGCCAAGTATCCGGTTGTTATACATGTCTGCAGGTGGCCGGCCGATGAGCCCTCAGCAACAGCAACTGGTGAAGGCTGTTCAAAAGATCGTTCCGGAGGATAAGGGGGCCACAGTGCTGCCGCTGATGTTTAAACTCATGTATCTGGAGGCACAAGCTGCATAAGTGCTCTCAGTATATGCCTTTCTGAAGATCAATGTATGAGTCCTATTTGGAGGTGACCCACTGTCAGCGGCTGACAGTGAACTGCTGACCAGTAGATGGCTTACAGCTGTACCGGCTATGGTGTAGCCCGTAATGACTGGCTGTTAACAACGTTGACCATAGCCAGCTCAGCGCACCAGCACAAGTCATTGACATGCATGCATCCAATGTGGCTCAGGAATCAATCAATGGCAGAACGGTATGGACATGGGGTGTTGCACTGCAGCTGGGGTGCAAGACTCCAGTTGCAGAAGCAAGACTGTTGGACATGGTCCAGATCTGTAGGACATGATTTGATTGACATTCTATTCTGTGACCGGGGCATTGCCAAGTCCCTCAGTCAAATTATGCAGCACAGGATGTGTAGAAAGCAGCTGCCGCAAGTCAGGATGTTTATGTCTGGTGGGTATGCAGCATTGGATGTGTAGAAGCAGCTGCAGCTCCATGTCAGGATGTTGATGTCTGGTGGCTCTCTCTTCAAGTTGTCCCAAGTAGGATGTGTCGTCCAATGCGAGGTCTACTACATGATACTCGAAGTTCTGCCTCTGCACGTTTGGATCGTCATCAATATTGTCCTATACTTACACGCGGCATTATGGGGCATCAATCTTTTCTTTTTACATGATGGCCATAGCGGGCTTGTTATCTTAGATGGTTATGGGCCCCGGGGCTGGTGGCGGTGTTATTGTTGTGTCTGGTGATTGTTCTCACCAAGGTCAAGAATTGATCAACTACTTCACAATGTTAACTTCGTTAACTTTGTTATTTGTGTACAACAGTGACTGTTAATTGTTTAAAGCGTTGCCCACCAGTGTTGATCACACCGCTAATCAGTCCTGAACTTAAGATGTTCAAGATGAACCAGAGTCACCAGTTGTGAGTTATGATTAGACGTATGTACGGTATACCTCATTGGGTATCACTAGCAGTGCGGCATGCCATGTATCTCCAAGACGGTCTGGCTGACAAAGCAGCCATTTGTGATCACTGAAGGTGCTTGTCAGTCGATCTGAAGTGCTCTTGAAGACCTATAATTTCACACCAAGCATAAGCAGTGCTGCTCTTGATTATGAAGCAGCCCCGATACGTTTTCACAAGCACCGTGTGACAGTCCGGGAGCTCTAGCTAAAGTTCAAAGTACAACAGAGCAAAGGGACATTATGTATTGATCAAAGGTTGCCTAACAATGACATTCACTCGTTGTCAATACTTGAAGACTCCTAGAGCTTCATATCAACCGTTCAGCCAGTTCACACAGTGATGACTGGCAACTGCATTGATGAAGAAGACCTGGCAAAAACATCCAATGGCATGTAGCAACATAGATTCTACTAGCATTGACCACCACTTATTAACACTAATTAGTCCAGTACACCTGAAATCTTCCAATGTGGTGGACAGTGCACTGTCCTTATGGCAGCAAGCAAGGCCTGATGTAGAAGGGCATACTATGTGTGCGGCACACAGATAGACCACTTGGTGAAAAAACTGGCACATGAATGAAGACGCGACGCTGTGCCTGCTCCTCAGCATTCGTTACTCATGCGGATAACATGAGATGCAATGCATGTTGTGCTGAAAAATCCGACAGGAGCACAAGGGGATTCTACAGTGCACTGGTGCCAACACAGCTAGCACAGCAGAAGCTTGCATGGAAACAGCTAGACCAGCGACCCACATCATTCTTGCACTCACTGATATGATATCCGAAGGATACACATATTGCAAGTTGCTTGGAATACATCCAATATCAGGCAAATGCAAGCTCATAGTCTAAACACATACGACCTAGCACTATGTGGATGTGTATGCTTCTGCAGTTATGAGCGAACATATCTGAGCTGCAACAATCACTGAAGATTATGCATCTGATCTTGGCAAGACTCTTGCGCATGGTGTTGGACTGTGCCAGCAAACAGACCATATCCACAAGCCGGCCTGCTATCCCGATGTTTCATAGGTCTTGTGTTTCAATGCACAATGCAAAAGTGTCACTGCCAGTAGGACGTGCAGTATGGTACACATACTCGAATGACACCACACATGATCGTTACCACTCCAGGCATGTGTATACCAAGTACATTATATCCCAAACAGCACTCACTGTAACTGTTGCTTTGTGATGTACAAACCACAAACAATCACGCACGGCCACACACTTTCATTTTTTGTCTTGTTCTGCATCAGTCAGAATCACCTGCTTGTGCATCCTGTATCAGCAGTGCGCATATGACAGGCCAAGCATGCAATACCGCCCTGAATATGCAGCACAGTAAACAGACAAAGAACAGCAGAAGTAGAGACTGTACAAGAGTCACTGTTACCTACTGCTACTAGTAATCACACTAGGTACAGCATTCACACACTGCATCATCACAAATCAATGTACTATCACTTCGGAAGCTGAGTGTTATTGACATTTATTACAACAGCAGCCACAGGTGCACAACCAGAACGGCTTGCTTACTTACATGCTATGAGCACCCAGTACTACAGAGAAGCATACTTGGAAGCCGGCACATGCAGTTTCATGACACTGGATGCTGCAACGATTCTACTGCTGCTGCTGTAGGCCTTGTAAATGCTCCTGCTGTATAGATGCCGACTTGCAGGTTGCAGCTGAACAGCTTGCGCAGTATACACAGTGTGTGTCAGCAGCATTACCATGGTTGACGGGCTTCAGCTGCTGCAAACTGCAACGCCCCACATTGCAGAGATCCCGCATGCATAGCACTGCAGTGTGGCACTCTGGAAGAAAAGCAGCAATAACAGCAGCAGCTGCCTCAATAACTATGTCTGACAGGAGTTCATTTAGTTTCACAACAAGAAGAGTGAAGCGGCAGTATACAGACTGTGGCGCGCTTTTGATGTACCTTGAATTTGATACACACATGCGCAAAAGGTTCCAAGTTGTGTTGCATGTTTGTTCTCAACTGCAAGCAGTGTACACAAAAGCAGCTGAAGGACTAGCGCATTGCTTGATAGAAGTTCATATTCCTCATCATATATGTCTCATTCTGCTGCTCACCAAACACGGAAAGCCTTAACTGCTTCCTCAAAATCCAGCTGCCTGCTAACTCTCTCGCTGCCAGCATGCTCAGGACTGTTCTGCCAGGTGAAGCTTTGTTTCCTTTCCTCCTTTTTGTGTTGCTTCTTTCTTGGTTTCTTTTTGTCAGGCTTCCGTTTTTTCTTGTCAGGTGAGAAGGCAAGACAGTCAAGGTCCTCCGCCATCTGCTGTGCAGCGTCTTTGGCCTTGGGCATCTCTTCACGATCCTGCATGTAGCGGGTAAGTCACATTCACCCGTTACCACCCTTCATAAGGTGACAGGTACCCCAACATGATCATGATTACATGAACCTGAATAGGCCTAGTGACCGCAACACATCTTGCAACAACCTATATGCGTTAGAGAAACCCACATGTTACATGTTGTCATGCACAAGAACGCAATATCCACCAAAGATACAAAGTAGCACATACAGATAGCCTTGTCTGCAACTCTGCTGCTGTTTGTCCAACAACAGGGTGCCTCGCATGAGGATTCTTCATCCCGCATTTGGCAACAGACTGTTTTCTTCAAGTTAAACAAGCGTACATCCATGATGAAGCATACAGGTGTTTGCTACTGAATATGGCACAACATGGCACAAGACTACTCACAGGAATGCATCAATGTGAAAGAGCTTGATTACACTGAGCACTTACATATTCGCCGAATACCCGCAGCTTCGGTGTCAACCTGAAGCGCAGGGCGCCAACTTCAATGCACATAGACTCTGCCGGACGAACAAAGCCCAACGCCTTGGCCACAAACTTTCTCTGCACTGCGCTGTTCTTCGTCTTCTTGCTGAGCTGCTTTGCTGCATCTTTGCGCAACTCGGTGAGTCCATCTGGGAATGCCACATGCAACCATAAGTGCACTATCGGGTGCAGGCAGTTGACGATCAGCTGGACAACAGCAACCAGATCATTTTCCCGCCAGCACTCAAGTAGTTGCTGTAGGAACTCAACCTGAGGCTTGCTCTGCAGCAAGAAGGCATGCACATATGTCCAGCGAGATTCGTGCGTGGAATCGATACACGTCAACAGTCTGCTAGTGCTGCTTTGCTGTAATTTACAGATTGACTTGTTGAACAAGCATGGCTCATTTGCATGCTTCATGCAGATGTTCGCAGCTGCGCAAGTCCTCTGTTAACCAGCCTGCTCATGTGCAATTCTACATATGCATGTTGTAGTGAAGCAGCTTGCTGCCCTTCAGTTGACAACAGCAGCCAACTGTAGCACCCACCCGTAATTTCTCATAGGCCTTTTGATCATGAAACAACTGCAGTTGACCTTGTGCTCTCGTGAGGCGCTCCGCAAAGCTCATGCCAGTCTGCCATCCGCTATCTTCACACAGGTGCAACATGACCCTGTGCTGCAGTAGCTCCAGAACATAAACATCTTTCAAATCACCTGGTAGACCATAGTTTGGGTACAACTGCTGTGCGTAGCGCACAAGGGCTAGCACCCCTGGGCTGGTAGTGCCTAGTTGTCGATGTATCAGCTTAAGGGAGGTGGCGCCCAGTACAATCTCCATGCTGTCGCTGAGGTAATAGCCGACAAGGATGGTGTCTTCTGAGCAAGAAAACACCATCTCTGTTGCAAACCTGCAGATGTTACATGCAAGTGTACAGCATGGAATGACATACAACATGCCAAGCAGACATGGAGTAAAGGCTGGGAAACCTTACACGTGACAAACATATACATTTCAAGTACGTACATAGATGCTATTGATTGCTGCATGGTTAGGGGGCTGCTCAGGATGCATCCTCCTGGTAAGTATATACGTGCCTTCCTTTTCATATCTCATTATAATAATGTGCCTACCTATGTGATTTGATTAATGTAACGTTAGTCAAAGGGCTATGCAGACATTGGATGCTTCAGTCACTGCAACAAGGCATTGCTTCCAAAATAGGCTGATGTAGTCATGATTATCTGCTGATGTAGTTATGAGCATACTGAGCACCAACTAGGCGGCTGCCACTCGTATCCTTGTCAACTATGCCTGCAGTATGATTGCTGACACCACATACACTTACGCTGGATTGTATGGGCCTGTTGTTGCTATCCTAAACACAGCGCGCAGCAGGTCGCGGCTGTGCCGCACCATATGATGGCTCCAGGATAGCTTAACAGCTGACATCTTCACAGCTAGTACACCATTGTGCTCTACAAACAGGTTGCTTGGTAGATCTTTTTTGATTGCGCTGCTTTGGTCACCGCTGCTGTCGTCGCCGCCGCCGCCGCTGCTGCTGCTGCTGCTGCTGCTTGCTAGTGCACCGACAATTCTCTGCTCAACACTCTGGGTAGCATCCACATGGGCTTTGATAGCTGTCCAGACTGTTTGCCCTGAGTCTGCGACAGGCTTCTGGCCCAGCAACCCACGGAGTTGTGAACTGTTGGGACTGCTATTCCAGAGAGCGTTGTAAACAGCAACCATGAATTTGGAAAGCCCAGGGAGCAAGTATCTGCAACAAAGCACCGTGCAACATACAGGTATGTGAGATGTGAGCGCACGTCCAAAATAGATTAATGTCTACAGTTGCAGCATCAAGTGTAACACGTTCAGCACATGCAGGACCTGGCTGCAATCCTAGTGTTGCTGCAAACTCATATTGCCACCTGAGGTAAAGGACCATCGCCACTTCATCTTTGTAGCATGGGGCAGACAATCTTGATGCAGTGATTACGTCACGCAAACAGCCATATGGCTTGCTACTTTCAGGGCCAAAAGCCATAGCAGCACCACCATGCTCCTCATTGACCATGTCATGCAGCCTCATTGAACATAATGCAATGAAGAGTGGTACCAGAGTAGCACTATTTTCTCTACTGGAGTCACACTATTGCTCACAGACAGTTGCTTGTGGAAACAGTACTGCTTGCAACTGCTCTATCTGCAATCATGGCCACTCACCTTAGCAGTGCTGTGGCGTCTTGGCTCTCAATGATGCGCACACCCTGCAGAACTGCCCCCTTGCTGCTATCTGCATCCCACCCGACCCCGTCTTCCAAGTGCACGCCCACATTAGCCACTGCCTTGACGCAGTGCCAAGGATTAGTGTAGTCCCAGCTCTTCAGCTGGTCACGGTTGGCCTGGTGGTCTTTGGGAAGTCCAGGGAAATTCACCTCCATGCAGTCCTTCCAGACAGACAAGTGCTTTTCAAGCTGCTCATAGGACAGATCCGGGTCTGCTGTGCAGCTGCAGACGATCAACAGTGCCTGTGCAACATGTGATTAGAAGCACCATGGAGGTGCACCATGGTGAGGAACATGTGCAGAGGTTGCTAACATCGAGGTATTGTTATCTACACATGCACATGAGAAGCAAAGAGAGCAGTATGCTGTTGCATTGCCTGACAATTGCAGTCATAAAATTGATATGCACATGAAACAAACACTCAGCAATGCAACAGAATGATAACAGTGGTACTTGGACGCCCACCAGGAGACCTCGAGCTCTTGGCACATGTTTCAATTGATATGCACATGAAACAAACACTCAGCAATGCAACAGAATGATAACAGTGGTACTTGGACGCCCACCAGGAGACCTCGAGCTCTTGGCACATGTTTCAATTGCCGGTTTGGAACCTGCGCCGCAGCTAGTAGAGGCGCCACGTGAAGCTGCAGATGCTCCACAAACCTCGTCTTGTCGCTTGACCACTGGCTCTGCGACAATTAACCATGCAAGGTCTTAAAGAATGCCACCATCTGCACAGCATCTTCCTTCCAGAACACAATGTGCTCAGGCAGCTGGCCAGGACGAGGCCGCAGGAGCGGATTGTCGCTCATAGACTTTCTGCAAGCAGGAAAACAAGCATTGCACATTGGACACTGCTGTCTAGTTGAGAATGCAACAAATACAGTGCATGCAGAAGGTCAACATTCCTGCACTGCATCATGCAGATGATCTATTCACTGAACGGCATGCCATGCAGGGCCACTGGCAAGTTGCTGTTGGCGACAGCCAGTTGGTCCGCATCATCCCTCACACCTGATGGAGTGCTCCAGGAACGGGTCAGGGACATCATGAAGCACCTGTTGTATGCAGGAAACAGCACGTGAGTGGCTGCAGTGAATAGCCCTGAGGTGAACAGTGCGGTACGGAAATCTAAAGCAAGGCACAATGCGATTTACAGAACAAAATGTGGACCAGCTGCAAGCATGCTACCTAGACGGCATGTAACCAGACTGGAGGTTATTAGATCTTGGCAAGGCCTACATTGATGTTGACTGTTGCAGAATCATTCCGCAACATTAGGCTAAGCCTTTCTCCATTGCCGCAGAGTGGCTTTGTTAGCAGCTTAAACATGTGCATGCAAGACATCTGTCTCATAGGATTACCTCGTCAGAACCTGTGTGCTCAATAGGGGGGGGCTTGCCTGTGATGCACTCATACTGCAAAGCAGCCAGCTGATAGGTATTCACTGCTAGTGTCCACAGCGCAATTGGGCATTCCTCTGCACCCTCCTCAGTAGCACATGTAATGAACTCTCTGTAGTTCATGCTCTCTCCTGTCCACTGTTCTCGCTGCTCAGGAGCCTCATACTGAATCCATGGCCCATACACTGCATGCATTCACCAATCACCACAGATGCACAACATAATCATCACAACAGGCATGAGTGATACTGGGAACAGAGGCAATGCGAACAATGTCTTGGGACAGAAAGTGTTATGCCCTGAAAGCAGTTCACTGAATTTGCTGAGGATGGCATCTTGACCGCCATATACAGCAACATGCATGCCATGAGAGTCTCAAGCTTCTCAAAGAGCAGCTATCACATTATTGCGGTCACCTACTTGCTGATAGCCATAAGAGCTTAAGTGCACAAGTGCCAGCATTTTCCTTGTTGCATGCTGAGCTGCTGCATGCAAGCTGATGCTTGATGTCGTCAAAGAAACTTTAAGGACTCACCCACCTGGGAGGTGCACAATCACTCTGCCCTCTTTGCTGCTGGCCCATTGGGACTGGCCAAAGTCTGCCAGCAACAGCTTGGGTTTAAACCCATCAGCAGTTGCCTGTGCTACCACCAGCATCACACCTGGCCTGATATTGCCGTGTATCAGTTGTGCATTCACGAGCCCACTGTGGATTTCTATGCACTCCTTGTGTAACTGCAAGGAAATGTCAACACAAATATTTGCCCATTAGCGAATCATTGCAGTAGTGTTGCAGGTTGGGCAGTAGGCTTGCAGCCAACTCTGGACAGAAGACCCTGTTCAAGCATGGAAACACGGGTGCTGCTTTCCACATCCCCCTCAGCAGCAAATACTGCTCAACGGCGTTGTCCCTTTGCTCATTGCTGCAGTGACTACTTCAGCAATGAGCAGTGGCACAAAGCCAGGGAGCAGCAGTTTGATGCGCTTGATATTGACAGGACAGTCTTGCTGGAGGGAATTGTCTTGATGATAGTAGGCATATAGTATGCTGCAGTAGTAGCTTCAGAAGAGAATACTTGGGCCTCAACATATTGCAGTTCCACAGATATGCAGTGCTGAAGTTGCAAGGTTGCAGTGCAGTTGAATGACCTTGCTTACACAGCAAGCAAACGCACTAGACCATGGCAAACAACAAAATATGCATCACTCACATCCAGAGACTTAGAGCTTGCAGGATTGTTAAGCTGTTCCCTGTGGGCTGCTGCCCAGTCTGTAAGCGGACGCATTCCTTCTTCAAAGTAGTAGAGGTCGTAAGCATCGCCAGCATGCCTGCCGATGCCAATGCACCGCAGCAACCGGTCTGCAACAACAAATGATGTTTTTGGATGGATTTATCAGCACATTGTGTACAGTACCCGGTAATGGATTGGTGTTGTTAGCCTTATGTACTGTTTTGTAGACTGCAGAACTCGGCGTCAAGTGGGCAGCCGGACAATAGGCAGCATCTGTCACTTTCACTTGTAGAGCCTTGATCTGATCACTGTGCTTGCAGAAATAGTGTACTTCACAACCTCACGTGAAGAAGCACCAGCGCACCAGTGCGCCCCATGAGGCAACTTACTGTCAGCGTTGGCTGCTGTAAGATGTCTCCCAGCCTCAAACGATCGTTCTGCTTGGCTGAATCCATCAAGCTCATCGGATGTAACTTTCCCCTGATAACAGGCGAGGTATGTCTGGCCTAAAGGGGCAGGATCAGCCACATGGGCCTTGAACAGAAGATTTCCAGGAACGATCTGGCACAGGGGCTCAAGGATGTCTATTGTGAGGACACTGGGTGTCACCTGCACAGAAATCCACAACATGTGTATTTTGCCGAGAACCTCACAGGAAGTACAGCAGGTTGTGGGTAAGCGGCCTGTAGGCTGGGCCAAGTCACAGCTGAATGCTTGAAGCACCTTGGCCTGTTGGTATCTGCATGCGTTGTCTATGGCGACGTTCTCAGCTCACCTCTCCTGCCATGTCCAGTCAACCGTAGCTCCGAACTTTGTATGCACAAGACTGGTATACTTCAAGCGATAAGCGACCTCCTGTACAGTCCTCGGTAACCCTGTGCGCAGCAGGTTGCGTGCTTCCCGGGAAGCGCTCAGAAGCCTAGACCTTTCATGTTGGCTTGGTTAACATCTTGAGACTATGCGCAATGTCCTCGTTTGAAGATCGGTGAACTTCTTGTTTGCGCCTGAAACCGTTGTGCTACCAGCGGGTTGATCGTCACGAACTGGGCCTTGGCCTGTACTCCACGCTAAACTAAGCGACCTGCATGCTGTAAGCAAACCATATGCAAAATTGAGGTTGCTCCGTAGATGACTTGGGAGCGTACCTTGGATTTCCGGTTTACAGCAACGGGTACCACACCTGCGCGGGAAGCCCAGGCTTTGTCATCTCAATGTTGAAGATCCACAGCAATGCACCCAGATAGACTGTGCGATCATATTGTTCTGTGGTCCTGTTTTCTGCCCGTTCAAATGTCACGTTCAGCCGACTGTATATGCCGGAAGCCATCAGACACTGGGCTTCGGTGAAGAAGTCCCCTCACGCGAGCGCTGGTCTCTTTCAATACACAATGCAACGCACACAGTGTGTGCAGCGCTACCTCGTACTGCAGGTCATTCGAGCTGCTCAAGAATTGGGTTATTTTTCAAAATTTTTGTTCGTCAATTTGCACGCGAACAAAGTGGAGAATAGATTGTATTCCCGAGGTTCAAAGCACCGACGCTACTGCCTTGCATCAATTCAGGCCACTTTTGATTATGGGCCAGTTACTACAACAAATGGGGCAGCGAGTACCAGTGCGAACTAATGCATTGCCCTGTTACAGATAACAAAAAAGTAGACCGCTCCGGCCATACGGCCCTTGGCATTTTGTTCCCTGATGGTGTGGATGATGATGGTGATATTTGGCATCATTGTATCCTTATGTGCAGTGGTTTGCTTCCACCAATGCTGGTACATGGTAGTTGAATGTGCAAAGGACGTGGCTTGAGGAAAACCCACGCTCATGGTATAGTAGCTTGTTGGCATAAGCACAAACAAACAAGCAAGCAAGCAAGCCCGCTCCAGCCATACGGCCCTTGGGCATTTGCACAAGTGCAGGCCAGGATTGTGCTGCTGAGCTTGTTGCATGGGAGGTGGTCCCTAAGGGATATGCAATGGGATGCCGACGGAATATGCGTGAGAGCCAAGATCAAGGTTAACCCAAACTGTGGCACGAACAAGTCGCTGCACGAGTAACTAGCAACTACTAGTAGCGGGTGCAATATGGAGCCCCATCGACCTACTTGCGCGTAGTCTCAAGTGAACAGACTATCACAGCATAGCACACTTTATGTGACTGCACCTGATGAGTTGATTACACCCCTAAACAACACCTGGTCAGCTGCTGAGTCGTAACATTTAACAGTTAAGGTTCTTAGCCCCTTTTTGCCGAACCAGTATAAGTAGCTGAGCCACCGTGGCTCTGGGGTTGGCAACCCCAGTCACATCATTACACTCAAGGTAGCGAGTGCACTGCGATAATGAGTTCCACACACCTGTCTTTGTTCCTAGGATACCATCACTCTCACTGTTAGATGATCTGAGACAAGGAGTGCAACAAGTTGATATGCGTAACTTACAATCTATCATACAACTCAGTATACATTGATGACATATCCAAGATAATTCTTGATGTATAATGCAGCGTCAATCAGCACAAGGCCTGCCAGTTCTCAGGACTGTTGCATTGCACATGCCCATGTACAGTGCAAGGTTGCTGCAGCTTGCTGCAAGCAGGTGCTGACCATCAGAGCTGAGACCCTTAAAATAGATGCCCCCAGCCACCTTGCAGCCAAACCACACGTCAGAGTTGCTAGCAGGAGCTAAAGCTGGAGTTTTATTGAACCAGCAAATGCTGCAAACACAGAGTGACATGCATGCCTGTCAAGCAGGAGGCAGAGTAGTTGAGAATACTTGGGCCAACAGCAACAACTTTCTATAGACCAATAACCATATGATCAAACTGACATTCCTGCTTCGAGGAAAAGCCCCCAATGAAAAGCTCCCAGTCTTGCCACAGTGAGTGCAAAGCATGCCATTTTGCGTCGCTGACAAGTGCAGGGCAGTGCTGTGTCCTGATGCTCTCCTGCTAGAAAGAACTTGGGGTGTCATGGTCGATACCATCCCTAGGTGCAGGTGCAACACCAGGTAGTACTCGCTAACAACCTGCAGTAAACAGCGGCATCCAGGTACAGCAGCACGTTCTGTTGTGAATGAACCGTCGAACGTAAGAGGTACTGACTGCTGATGATTTGGCCGCCTTAGCTCGAAGCAGTACAGCAGAATGCTGGTAGGCTGAACTGCACCACACCATCCAACACAGCAAGAAGAGAATAAGTCTGCAGCACGGGTGCTCACCAGCAAGCACTGTTCTGCCGCAGAGTAGTGCGCGTAGTCTCTCCCCGCAGAGTCCGCTATTGCACGGGACTGCATTACATGCTGCAAACTGAATATCCACCAGTTCCAGGACTATGTCGCGGATGGAACAACAGTTACCATATTTATCACCTCCGTGGGCCCAGTATCAGTCCCTCAAACACGTAGTCTTCCGCAAGCAAGCAGCCTTGTATTATGCTTCCTTGTACCAGGCCTGCAATGACACCTGCATACATCATTTTGATGCACCACATTGCATCATTAGGGGTTCATATAAAAACAAAAAAAAATCACAACGTGGGTCAACCAGAACGACAAACAGTAGCGTACAAACAGTTACCACTGTGCATCTTGCGTCTCTGAGTGACACGCTCACTCAGCTCATAGCCAGAGCTGTCAAGTCACTGGCACAGTAGCATATAACGACACTGTAATTGGTGGATGCCTGTTTGCGCCCTCATCGTCCCAGTCCAGCTTGTTGCCACAAAACCACTGCAGCAACAGCATGGTTCTACTGCTGACTATCTGTCAACCCTAACCACCACCAGCAACATGTAGCATACTGAGACTCTCAGTCACTACACTGTAAGATTCATGATAACTGCTATTCATGTCTGCCTATAACACCACCCAGCGGACAATGCTTAGAGCATTTCCTTGCCTCATGGACTTGACAACAATCACTGTAGCTCGACTACCAGCATCTGGGCATCAACTGATCACTAGCCTGCGTACTTACTTTCAGATGCCTTGCTAGGCCTGGTGCAGGCATCTGTGTGACATCAGCAGGTTGTCATCAACAAACGGCAGCACCAAGCTGCATGGTCCCGCTGCCCCGCT
>LWCB01007077.1:0-16781 GCA_001630525.1 Coelastrella sp. M60 | reverse complement strand
CATGGTTCATGGATATAACAACAAAGCCACAAAAGATCATAATATGATATCGAATATCAGGTTCTCGGCTTGCATGCAGCATGAACGCACCTCATCCTTGATTCCTATAAGACGATTGAAGACGATGGCTCTGTGACCACCCTCCACGTTGAACAAACTGTTTGTTGCACCATAAACTGCGAGACCTCCACCAACTAAAACCTTTGCTAAGTTGCCAACAGCGGCTGCGGAGACCTTAGGCGCGGCCATGCTCGATACTGATCGTGGCTGCTGCTTGTGCGGTGATGGTGAGTATGATGTGCTATGATCCCTGGTGTCGAGTTGCTCGTGTTTTTGTTATGCGCTGAAATATTTATGTCAGATCAGAAAGCTCGGTGGCTTATTGCACTCGGTTGGAAACTTCTCGCGCACCAAGGATCAGCAGCGGGACGTCCGTAAGCCCCTACAAAATTAGAATCAACATATCTAGATCATCTGTTACGAGATGTTGCCAGTTATCTGGTACAAAGCTGCAGTCACGCAACCAGTGACATCGATCGTAACACTCCTTTCCTTCGCCTCTGGGACCGTACGTTTGGCTGCATGACCCCAAGAAGAGGCGACGTTTGTTACAGAATATGTTTGTAACGGAAATAGTACAGCAGTGTGTGATGAGGTACAACCACTCCGCTCATATCATTTCTGGCAGAGAAACTGATACCCCATACAGCACGATATGTGCCAGTTGAATGTTCCAGACTGCAGATGTTTGTAATAGACATCATAATCTGGAATCTATCTCGCGTGGCCAAAGATCTGAACTAGAAAAGCTGCCGCTGCTGCTGATGTTGCTGCTGCTGCCAACCCTTAGCCAATGCTGTCCAGTACTGTCCGTCACCGCAACCTCACTGTGGCTCATTTCACACTCTGTCTGATGGATTTCTAAACAGGTCGATAAGCAGGGCCGCTGAGTACGAGTCTGTTTATTCCACAGCTTGTGTGTTTTCCTTGACCCAGTTTATGTAGCTGCTGCTTCCACCCACAACAGGCAGGGCGATCACTTCAGGTTCATCATAAGGATGGAGTTCCTTCACCTACAGCAGCAGCAGCAGCAGCAGCAGCAGCAGCAGCAGCAGGAGCAGCGTGGATGGTGATCTAGCAGCTGTCAGAGCCTTTCCGAGAAATGCTTTCACACGTGCATTACCATCTTAAATGCAAGATGAAGCAACTGCCATGTTTGATGATGATGAATATACTGGTGCTTCTGCAATCTATATATACAGGTGGCCTAATCACACATACCGATCATGTAGAGCCACCAGATCAAGATCATGTACTTGGACCAGTGATCACAATTACAATCTGATCATCATGACAGATTGATCATGCACTAGCTAGATCACAAACTCTGATCATCAGCAAGCTGCAGATCATACTAATGATGACCATGAAGATAATCATGATGATGATCACCTTGCGAGTCAGCTTGTCCAGTAGTGATGATCTTGTCTTCATGATCATCAAAACCTCGGAGTCCTTCTCAAGCTTACCCTGCAGCAGCAGTGGCAGCAGCAGCAGTCATGGTGGCAGCAGCAGAAACAAAAAGTACGGCACGAATGCAGAAAGAAATCGTAGGCAGCAATGCAAAACTTCATTTGGAACAGATGTAAAGATAACACATGACGTCATGTAGTACAGGCAGCATAGCAGCAGCAGCAGCAGCGGTGAAAGAAGCACATCATGTTATTGTGGCGTTACTCCTCATACCTGCCACCGGTACACACTTGTTACCCCAGGTGTTATATTGACGCACGCCACCATCTGCTGCTCAACTAGTGATGATGCAATTTTCTCGGCAACCTCGCTGCTGGGGGCCGTAACATAAACCACAATAACACCTGACACTAGCAGCAGCAGCAGCAGCAGCAGCGAGATTAGTCAAGTTGAGTACACTTGATGTTGTATGTATTCATTTTGCCTCACAATGCATCATAGTTGTTGTTTCAAAAGCTGCTCATGCTGTTGTTTTGAGGACAAAGAGCGTATACTGCTATGGTGATACCACCACCACTGCTGCTGCTGCTGCTGCTGCCTCTTTTCAGGTAACATCAGCGACATATATAGTGTGAAACTTGCATCAGTTGATGTATGGATTCATCAACCAGCACCACTGTTCAACGTAACCAAGGCCCTTGTCTAAGCGAGACGTCACCGCACCTGTTCCTGCATCTTGGCCTCCTGCTGCCGCTGCTGCTGCTGTTGACATTGCTGCTGTCCTGACTGCTGCTGCTGCTGCCGGTGTAGCTGCTGAACTCCAAGGAGTCACACCTGATAAACACGTGACACGATGAATCTATGCCTGTTCATGTTTTGCGCAAAATGAAACAAACAGGATAAGCAACAAACATCTGCAGCGGCGCAAGTAGTATAACTTTTCCGAGAACATCTGCAAGGGCGGCATGGCCTTCAGAGCAAAACCAGAGTACTCCTACATGACTGCAAACCTTCAAAAGTTTTGAATTTCACGGCGCCAGCTACTTAGACCAGCACCAGTTTATAATGAGCACTCTGTGGCTGAAACTCTAGTCTTACTGCTGCTGCGGAATTGAAGAGTCCTACTGTTGCTCAGGCACGTATGTATTTGCTGCCTTGCGTTCTATAATGCTTCCTGATGGCGGGAAAGCATAATTATAGTGGACGTATTTTGCGCACCCTATACATTTGTGTGAGATTGAGGGTAAGTGCGGACTTGTGATAAATGTTTACCTGCATATGTGGGAAACAATGCGGCCCCCATAATCAATGATCTCCTCTTGCTGCTGCTGCTGGTGGTGGTGTCACTGGCAACCACCCTGCTTCTGTTGCTTCTGCCCACGGCAACAGAATAGGCACTCTGCTGGGTTGTATGTGAACAGCAATACCTGACTGCTGCTGCTGCTGGTGGTTGATATCTGATCTTGCAGGAGTAGCTGCTGCTGACAGCCGTTGAGATACGAAGACAGTGCATGCTGGTTTGTTGTCCTCTACTGCAATCTACCACTCCTGCTGCTGCTGCTGCTGCTGCCGTTTCAAGCCTTTACTACGGCTTGCACCGCTGCTTATCTTAATTTGTTGTGTAGTTGCGGCTTGTATTTTGCGCAAATGTAAAATACCTATGTATATAGCTTTGTTTATGAAAGCTGCAATATTCCAACTGCAAATAGGGGGGCCGCACTCAAAACCAACACTCTCTTGTGTTCTGGTTTACCACAGTGAAGCCTGTTGATGACCAACAGCTGCTGTTCCTGCCGTTGCACCAGCTGGTTGCAGCAGCAACAGGTTTGTGGTTTTTTACATGCAGTGGACGATTCGTGACGGGGTGTTGTGGTTTATTTGGTAAAGCACAAGTGCTTCTGCCACTGAACCCAACAAGAAACCCCCTGGAGCGAGCTGGCATGTTGCCAACTGCGTAACCAGAGGCAATCTGCTGTCCTTCACAACTTGTGTACAAGCTGAAGTTTATAGAACGACTGAAGTCAGTGTCATGCCCTTGCTGCACGCGAACAACAACCAAGGCCTTCGACACTCTGCTGGAAACAGTACTGTTGGTACTGTGGCTTTCTGCTGGTCTTTGCATGTTGCTGCTAACCCACCTTGGTTGCCAAGAACGACCAGTAACACAGTAGTTGCAGCTATTGAAGCGAGCAGAAGGCGCAGCCACTGTCCCTCTTTTGGTCCGCGAGCAATTGGCATCAATGATCGTCTTTGCTCTCGGTTGCGGACTCTCGCTAAGCCTTTGAAGTGTGTAATGCCTGTTTCACACTCAATCAGACTCTGGTGTGTGTGTTGTGTTGTTTGACTGCTCCAAGTCTGGATTAGCGTCCCTCTTCTCCAGCACAAGACGTTACGATTCCAAGTTCCAGGTACACTACAGTTGCCAGTTGTTTGAGCAACAACCACATCTTAGAGCAAGTACCATGTCCATACTCGAGTGTTACCCAGTTTGCAATACACATCACATTAACAGGGCTTCGTGTCTTGTGCAATGTGCTGGGTCAGCAGCATGATCGAAAGACAGCAATATATATATAAACTACCCATCAGCCATAGCAATGACGCCATCGGCCCCGCGCCCCATTTCAGAAGCAATGAGGGCTTCATACAACCCACACCCTCCTCATGGAGCGCATCAATCAAACAGAAGCCAATTGCAGATCACGGATTCACAACAGCAATCTGCTCCCAAGTTATAGCCAAAATAACTTCCATAATGCAGAAACTTCCTTCCATACATCCTCAGCGTGCTCACTCCAGTAACCACCCCAGCTGCATCCAGCGGCTGCAAACAGCAGAACCAAAGTTGGTGTCAGGGTGTCTAGATTTTTCACCCCCTTCAAGCCATCACTGGTGCTGCTGCTGGTTCTTGTGCCGGAGCAGCCACCTGGTGAGCTCCTGAGTCATAAGTGACACCTTGCACTGTCACTGGTAGCGGACCAGAGCACTCAAGAGTGACGTCACCCCGGATAATAACATTGTCACCAAAACGAACAGGACCCTGGCAGCAGCAGCAGCAGCAGCAGGAACAGCAGCTCAGTACCACCATAAATTATGATCAACAATTCATTGATACATACAATGCGTGCAATTGTTGCAACATATGTTTGCAGTTGCAGGGTGGTCGCACATGATGCATATTGTCATTGCGCGAAATATGTAACATATATAACATGTTATCTTTGACTGACCTTGACTGTGAGGCTCTTTGCGTCCTTGAGGCTTGGATTCCTTGGTGCCAGGTTCTGCATCTGATCAACAAGCTTGTACCACTTGTCATCAAGCTTCACAAGAGGAACCTGTTTTAATTACATAATACAACACAAGATTATCAACATCAACATGTAGACACCACTATCAAGCATGCGGTGGATCTGTCATACATAATACTCTGGCAACATTAGCATGCAACAGCAGTTGCACCACTTGTTGTGTACAGCGTGGTGAAGTTCATGCATCATAGTCGCACATGCTGAAACCACCTCCACCAGGTCTCACCACTGGTACATTTGCCTCTACTGTTGCTGCTTCTGTGATCTTGTAGACGTCGCTCCTCAACACAAACAAATCACTGGTGGTCTTCACAGGGGCAAAGCGAGTCCGAGGAACAACAACAGCACCGGCGGAGTCGAAGCACTCAATGGCTGAAAACAAGCAACAGTAGCAGCAGCAGCAGCAACAACAACAACGGCAGCAGAGGCAGCAGTGAGAGAGTGCCAAAGCATAAGGGTGTCTGTGCAGTTTTGGAATGCAGTGCTGCTATGTTGCACGCATTGCTGCCATCACACTGTTACCCGATGACTGACCAATGCATGGCAGCAGCGTGCTGCTGCTGCTGCTGCTGCTGTGATGAAAGCAGTCACTATCATTATATCCCACGCTCACCGCTCCCCATTGCTGTTTCTAGCTGGAATACCGGAGTAGTACTGCTGTCTCTTGGGTTCACCGTCTTCTTGTTCTTGATGAGAGGAAGCGCCAACACACCATTGCTACCTGATAAGGTGGACTGCAAGAAATATAACAAAGATACACACATATTGTAACATTGTGCAAAAGAAGCATGTCCAAGATACTTGCAATAAGAATGCATACCTTATTGATGTTACAGAACACAAGAGAAAACAAGAGAAAAATAACCTGTCTAAATCTGAGATGTTTTGATGCGCAGTAGTACCAGTTTATATATAGTATCATCTACACAAGGCAGTGCCTAATCACAACCTTGATTCACACTCACCTTGAGCATTGGTAGGTTGACCCACAAGTTGTTTGTGTTGAAGAACTGATGTTTGCTGATATCTTCAAATGACACCTTGTCAGCATCAGGACACATGGCACTCTCTCTCAACATGAACTTCCCATCAGACTTGCGAATGGCAAGGTGACCGCCCTTCTTGTCGGCAGCAGTGCGCTCACACACCTGGCAGCAGCAGCAGCAGCAGCATGCTCAAGGTGCTTGGGATAAGCACACAATACCTTGAAAATCCTGAAAGCTATCTACATAACTGCGTGCACAGCAGAAGAGCACGAGGAACTTCAAGTGTGCAAAAATGAGACTGCTGCTACTGCTGATGATGATGCCGCTTACCTCCATAACAAATGCCTTGCCGCTGTTTGCGAAGTAGTTCAGCAGCTGTAGGTCCAGTGTTGCCCCGAGGTTGTCGCTGTTTGACACAAACAGATATTTAATCCCATCATTGATCAGCTGGTCCAACATGCCTGAGCCAAGCAGGGAGGGGTAGATGTCACCGTGACCAGGAGGACACCTGGGCAGCAGCAGCAGCAGCAGCGGTGGCAGCAGCAGCAGCAGCAGTTACCGGTGCAATCCAGACGGCAATGTACATGCACTACTGCAAACTATGTATGTGGTCTGGATATGTATGTGACAATGCAGATGGCTGCATTGCATTAATGAGGTCATGACAAGCGGCATAGATTATGACAGCAATGCTTGCAATTGCATCACCTTGCATTGTGAAGCATTGTGAGGTATGGCAGTGCATCAAGATGATCTGCCATACTTGCACCATGCACCACAATGCAAAGAACTGACAATGCTCAACGATGCAAAGCAGTACAATGCTACAAAGCAATACAATGCAGTACAAATATACAAGAATGCTTTCCCCCCTTGCTCACCACTCCATGGGTTTATCTTCTGGGTAGCTGACTGGCTCCAGTGTTGCTGCATCAACCTTTGGTGACATGTTCTGAAGCAGCTCAATGTAAGGCTCCTGCACCATCAGCAAATTGATGACAGTACACAAGAATAAGCAACAACAGTACACAAGGATATGACAACAGCAACACCTTCGCATTGCATGAAGGTTACATTGGCAGGATGCCATGCTGATGTAACCTGTTTGTCACAGCATGACTTTGTGCAGAAATGTCTTCATGGGTAATATCATGTGCAACTGCAAATCTCAGAAAGCAAATAACATTGCACAATGTTGTTAGTGACGTGATGATCCTCTTACCTTGAGCAGGTCTGGGTGGCTCTTAGTGAGGAACTCCTTTGTGTCATCTGAAGTGCTGAAGCTGTTCATCAGAATGAACTTCACATTGCTCTGATACTGGGAACGCATGTACTTCACCTACAACAGCAGCAGCACCAGCACCAGGAGCAGCAGCACCAGCACCAGGAGCAGCAGCAGCAGCAGCAGCAGTATGAGCACCAGTATAGGAGCCTAAATCACTAAACTGCCCAGACTGCATCTTGCACCATGATACTTGGCACAAGAACTCCATTTGTTTCCCTACTATGTCACCACAACTTCACACACGGACCGTGCAGCCGTGGCACGACCTGATCATGATGCTACTGATGGTGGTGTTGGTGGCGGTTGTTTGTACACATAACGCATGCAAACAAGACCGTCACCATCAAGAGCACCATCATGTCATGCTACTGCTGCACAATCTGCTCATATTCCTGACGGCAATTCTGCAGGTGGCTCTGCTGTGATCACTGCTGCTGACAGGCCATGTCTGGTGTGATAGAAACACCCTTCCACTACAAGCTGGCTGCTCTGCTGAATGTATCAGCAAGGCAGCAAGCTTGTAATGGAAGGGTCTATCCTGCTATACCACTGCTTCACAATACTGTACACAACCAAACCCTGAGGGGTTGTGCAAGCTTACTGCTCTGCTGTTGTCTGTGCTGACCTGTTCTGCAATGAGGTCCAGGGAAGTCTTTCCGTCTTTGACTTCAAGCAAACTCTTTGCTTTCTCCAGACCCATGCTGGTACCTAAACCTCCATTCAGCTTCAGAACAGCAGTAGCAGATAGCAGCGACTGCAGAGGACAAAGACAGCAGCAGCAGCAGCAGCAGCAGCAGCAGCTTTTGTTGCTTGGAGCCGTTTTTGATGTTGTTACTGCTGTTGTGGCCCAAAATGTTGGTAGGATTATTGAGCATACGCTGCTGTATGGTTTTGCTTGCAAGTGACAGATGCAACAAACAATTGTCTGCTACTTGCTGCTCTTCATGTTGTTTGCGTTATAACACATTTAATGAATAGATCTACACACTTTCCTGTACATGCACCGAGTTCACCATCCGTTAGCCCTTCGTCACTTTAATAAGCTATCATATCAACAGCATCAAAATTGTACCTTGTTGGAGATATAGGGATGACTTCAAGCACACTGCTGTCACAGACAGACTGCTGCTGCGCAGGAATAACAACATAACATTCTTACCTTCATATCCCCATTGCTGTGCTCCATTGCATCCAGGCGGGGGAGATCCTTGGCGGGATCTATGTCTGACTCAGGGACCTGCAGCAACACCAACAGCATTCAGTAACAAGAGCAACAGCAGCAGCATCAAGAGCAGCAGCAGCAGCATGTGGTATCAGCAGTCACATGCGTAGCAGGGCCTGACCCAGATACTGAAGGTCACCAGCAGAAGTACACAATCTGCTGATAAGCAAAATGGTTGATGATACTGATGTACAAACTGTGATGCGACACACAGTGATGTCTGAGCATATTGTTGCTGTTGCTGCTGTTCAGGCGGGGATCGTGACTACTGTGTGCTCCAACTTGTTGTATAAGATTGTGATGAGAGACAGCCCAAGTTGACCCACACCACCACTTACATAACAAGATCAGGAACACAGTACCATTTCATGAAGATGTCAAGCAGTGTACTACCTGCCGCTTCAGGATACCAACAACCCATTCTATGCATTGCATTGAATAACTTCGCGGACAGCTCACCAAGCCGGTAACACCAGCAACTAGTTGATCATAGTTCTGCTTGAAAGCTGCAATAGCTGCCTCGGAACACTTGGCATCTTTCATCTTCGCCTCGAACGCAGCCCAGTTGCCCTGGACAAGAACAGAAAGTCAAAAGAGATGCTAATGAAGGATCAGCAAAGTGGGCTATGTCTGGCAACAAGGGAACAGCAGGAGGAAGAGGTACAAGTACCACTGCAAGTGTGTTGCCTCGGCCGCAAACAGCGGTTGACATGTGATCATGCATTCCATACGTAGGTACGTGATGCTTTCAAGAGATGCGTGCGCTGCTTCTGGGGGCACGCTTCAGTGGAGCGAACGCATATGCGTGCAACCGACCATCGCCAACTGACTGTGACCAGGAGGCATGGTCACTTACAGCCATTTTTGCTGTTCTTGATAAGTGACTCCAGTTACGTTTTGTTTGTTGCAAGCCGATGCCAGCCCGTGCGTTCGGGCGAACGAGAATGAGGTAAGAAGAGACTGAGCCTGTAATGCGGAATGGACGCAAACACATAAAACTTTGTTTGGATAATAACGTGGTGACTGTGCAGAATACAGCTCCAAGGCTCGAGCGGCGCTAGCGCAACGAGTCAACTTCCACTCCGCCAAGAATCCTTGAAGGCACGAACCAAGCAACCGGTGATTGACCAGGTTGCACTTGCAACAATAGTATGATGGTATGTTTCCTGTCTCCGAACGCCAAATGAGCGAATCATGCAAGCAGTCAGCAAGGTCACATGTTCCCTGCTGAAGGGGTACAGATGTCGCTCAAGCGCACGCTGTGATCTTGCCAAGCTGTCAGCAGCTCATTACATTTTACCATATTCAACAGCAGCCTGGCAAGGTGCCGCAGCTCGATACGATTTGGATAACCAATCAACGGCGGGCTAAAGAGACAAATACATGCATCTGACAAGCGACATCGTAGCACAGTCCTAGGCACCAAAGGCAAGCGCACTTGTATGTCTTAAAGGCACATTCCGCTCAATGATGCTTGCGCTGCACAACAGCAACATAAAGCCAGTTGCCCTGCTCATGTGCCTGATCAGGCATGTAGCCACCACAGACTACCCAAAGCTCATGATGCATACTCAACTCATTAATTCATCCAATCCCATGAAATGTTGGCAACCACTGTCTTCACTGCACCAACAAAACCCGTAGATCAGCACTGTGCGGTGCAAAATAATGTTCATATGGCATATCCGCTGCGGCAGCACTGGCAGTATTGACGTCAGCATCTGCAGAATAACACCCTTGGCAAACAAATATCTCTGCATACACGTGATGTGTAGATGCAGCTGCATTTCCTCAATCTCTGCTGTAAGGCAACATTGTAGTATGCAGTTAGCGGTTGCTGTACTGCTGGGTTTAGTTGCAAAGCAGTACCAGTGCCATTGTGCTCAGGCACTTAGCCGCGCTGGCCAGTAAGCACACTGTTGGGTGCTGAGTACAATTGACGGTTTGCGCGTGCAATTCGCCCTGGTACGTGCTTTCCCTCCGCCGATTGATCGTATCCAACCAGACACACGATGCGTACGCATTTGACTAAGGAATCCCTCAACCTTTAAAACAAAAATTGCTCTATTTTGGTGGACACGGAGGGTTTCCTGTGTCCGTGTGTTTCAGCTTAGTTGATTGTCCGCAGCCATGGCAAACGACATGCCAGTCTGTTTGAACGGCAATGGCGCAGCTATGGTTCTATATAGTTCTCTCATTGAAGCTGGGGTTCTAACACAGTCCGATAGGGACGCATTCATAGACAGGGAGGGCACAGCAGACATCCATGCCTTCTGGATGACCGTGCTGCTGCGAAATAGTCAAACAGTGGCTAGTGGACCGAATGCAGAGATATTGCAGGCACTCCACAGGCTTACTGCAGATCAGGATCGGGTAGTTCACAATGTGGCTGAGCTTTCGCGCGCACTGGAGACAGAGCAGCGTTGGCAGATGCAGGATGGGCCTCCCCAGGAGACCCCTACTCCTGTGCATAGAGGTAATCGGGCGGCTGTGCCAGGGGTTACGGCAGCAGCTCCAGTTGCTACGCCCGCAGCAGAAGCAGCATCTACTGTGCATGATGTTGCAGCTGCTCCCACAGCACGTTCAGGTGAATTTGCTGCAGTTTCAGCAACAGCAGCATGTAGCACCTCTGAGTATAGCAAGGTGCTCACTGCGGCTTCAGCTATGGTCAAGATGATTCCCAAGTTGAATGAGTCCATCGCGGTGGACACGTTCACATCAGCAGTCAGGAACTTGATGGCGAATCCGCAGTTTGAGTCAATGAGGCAGATTCTGGGTGACCCCATGGTGGCAGGCATGATTAGAGACAGATTGGAGGCATCAGTTCTGAAGGAAGCAGGTGGGGATCCCAAGTTGTTGACACCCACCACTGTTGAGGAGTTCTTACAGCAATTGACAGTGTCATACACCAGCAGCAGGGCTCGGTTCCTACAGGAACTGAATCAACTGCAGCAAGGCAGCATGACAGCTGTGCAGGTAGCTGCAGCTATCATGGACATTTATGCTAGGCACCGAATGCCAGCCCCCAGCACTGCAGAGGAGGTAGAGCTGGTCTTAGCTCCCTTTGAGACCCTTACTCAGGTATTGCTGCGTCAAGAACCAGAATTTAAGGAGGCGTCTTCGTTGTGCTGGCCCTCCTTTAAGCGTGTGTGTGTGAAGGTGGACCGGGCTAGGGGCGGCTTG
The DNA here is from genome assembly GCA_001630525.1 of Coelastrella sp. M60. NCBI lineage: Eukaryota > Viridiplantae > Chlorophyta > Chlorophyceae > Sphaeropleales > Scenedesmaceae > Coelastrella > Coelastrella sp. M60. The sequence continues at coordinate 5,321 of LWCB01007077.1, read as the reverse complement.
TCTGTGACGTCCATGGCTGCAGGTCACTTTGGTGCACCTCAGCAGCAGGCAGGTCAGCAGCAGTGGGATCAGCAGTACTTTGGCAGTGGAGGCCGGGGAGGTCGTGGGGGTCGTCATGGAGGTTATGGGTCAGGTAGGGGTGCGCAGCCAGTTCCTCAGCCTGCAGCCCCTGAGTTCCATATCAACAATCCGCCTGCGCAGCAGCAGCCACAGGCAGCTCCACCGGCGCCACCTCGTGCCAATGCTCTTCGTGTTCGTGTCGGTGCCATGTCAGCAGCAGCTGGTAAGAGGCCAGTTCCCATGCAGGTCTCTGATGTGCTGCAGTACAAGGCCAGTAGGTTTCGATCAGCAGCTTCTATTGCTGCAGTTCTGGGCAGTGGTGCTGTTCACAGTCAGCGTGTAGCAGCAGCAGCCCTTCATAAAGCAGCTGGTCAGTGCTCTTCAGGTAGCGGTGCAGCTACTGCAGCCCCCAGCTTGCAGGATAAGGAGTCTTTCCCTACCCTGCCCTCTCAGACAGCTTCTTCTTCCAGTGCTAGCAGCAGTAGTGCTTCTGCTGCTGGTACTGCTGATGTTGTAGTCAGCAATGTGAGCAGTGATGTTTCTCCAGTGCCTGATGTCGCAGCAAGCGCCGCTGCAGTGGCAGATCTAGTGGCAGCTGCTGGAGGTGTTCGTAACAGGAGGCCAGGTAGGGCCAATCCAGTTGTGCCTGGTGTCGATGACGATGTTGTTGCTGCCATGCCCCCTGCAGCTAGGGCAGCATTTTCAACTTTGAAGCAGTTCAGCACTACTTTGGGCAACCTTTTGTGTCCCATGCGGCTGGAGCAGTTGTTGGCAGTATTGTTCAGCCCTGATTTCCAGGAGTTCCGGGTAGCTTTGGAGGGTCTCATGACCCCGATGCAGAATGCCAAGCAGGCAGAGCAGCGCACAGCAGGTGCTGCTGCTCTCATGGGCGCTGTGGTGGCAGTTCAGATGATGTCAGATTCCATGTTAGGTCTTGTGAAGGATGCAACAGATTCAGTGGCAGCAGCTACTGCTCCGTCAGATGCTGCTTCAGCAGATACAGTAGCATTCAGTACTGGCAGCGAAGCCTCTGCTGCCAGTCCTCTAGTCTACACTGCTAGCACAGCTGTTCTGGCTGCTGGCCGTGGCAGTGATCACAGCAATGATAGCGCACGCTTTGAGCAGCTGCTGTCACCTTACAAGCTGGCTGTGGAGTCCCAGGTGGTACCTCAGCGCATTGCTGATTGTTTTGAATTCATGGGGGATCTTAATGGAGTTCCTGTCAAGCTGGTTGCAGATTCAGGAGCTGGTTTATCCGTCATTGGGGAGGAGTATTACTTTGAGAACCTGCACCTATTCCACTTCCCAGGCAGCACAGCTAAGTTGGTCGCCCTGGAGGAGCCCATGTCAGTAGGTTTGATGGATAGTGGTTTCCAGAGCACCTCCCACTTCATGTTGCGTGATGTGCAGCTGGGTATCGGTGCAGGTGTGTATCCTGTGCACTTCTTGCTCCTGCCCAGGTCAGTGTTCAGTATCACATTAGGTCTGGAGTGGCAGCATGCCTATGCGGCTCAGCTGATTGGTCGCTCTCTCACAGATCTCAGGGGTCAGCAGCTCAAATTGCCCCTCACTTCCCAGCTAGCCAAGTCTGGTGTGCGTGTTCCTGCGCCACCAGCCCATGTTCCTGAGCACAAGCGTGCTTCCTGGGTGCCCACTCAGCAGGTTCCTGTTCGCATCGTCATGAGGCAGGAGCGCTTGAAGGTCACACCGCTGGATCAGACTCAGCTCCTGGGTCTGAAGGCTGCCTTAGGCTACTAGGTTGCTGGTATGTTAGGTTGGTCGCAGTCGGTCAGTGGTCAGTATGCTTTGTGTAGCTTCTTTTAGTTCTGTTTATGTCCAGAGCCAATCATGTTAGTATGCCTGAGGGTTCTGCATCACCATCAGGGGAAGTAAAGGATGCTGGGGGTAGTAGTGGGGTTGCTTCTGATCTAGATCCTCTTGAGGTTCTTATGTTGGATAGGGCTTTGTATCGTCATCTGTCTGATGCTCAGTTTGATAGATTGCAGGCCTTGCTTTTGCAGTATAGTGGTGTGTTTGCTCTTTCAGATGATGTCATAGGCTGTGTGCCAATTCATAAAGGTGTCTTTCATTATATTCCTACAGGAAATAGTGATCCGATCACGCAGAAACCATATAAGCTCAGTCATCATGAGTCTTTGTGGCTGAAGGTGGAGTTGCAGCGGTTGTTGAGATTGGGTGTTATTAGGAAGAGCAATAGTCCCTGGATGTCTCCGGTGGTCTTGGTGAAGAAGTCTAATGGTAAATTGCGTTTGTGTGTGGATATGCGGCAGCTCAATGCAGCCACATTAGCTGATCCATATCCTTTGCCTACTGTTGATTCTATTCATGGTGATATGGGTGGTTGCAAGTTCTTCAGTCAGATGGACTATGTCACTGGGTTTTGGCAGGTCCCTATTCATCCTGATGATTGCCATAAGGCTGGGTTCACCACTCCTCATGGTAATTTTGAGTTTACTCGCATGGTGATGGGCATGCAGTCTGCCCCTAGTACTTTTCAGCGTATGATGGATGAGGTTTTGCAGGATTTGCAGGGTGCCAGAACTTACATTGATGACACCTTTGCATTTACTAGTGAGTTTGATCAGCATCTGTATGTCTTAGAGCAGATCTTTGTGCGGTGTTTGGATTACAATTTGAAGATGAATCCTTTGAAGTGCAGGTTTTGTGTTGAGAGTGTCGTGTGTCTTGGGCACTTGGTGTCTGCCCAGGGCATTCGTTGTGTTGAAGATAAGTTGGCAGCTATTTTGGATCTGCCTAGGCCGCAGAGTGCCAAGGCAATGAAACGGTTTTTGGGCATGATGGTTTATTATAGTAAGTATATCAAGGGTTTTGCTGCTCTGTCAGCCCCTCTGCATTATATGACTAGGAAGAATGTGCCGTTTGCTTGGTCTACTGAGGCTATTGCTGCCTTTGATGCTTTAAAGAAGGCTTTGTGTTCTGCGCCATGTTTGGCATTACCTGATTGGAATGTGCCTTTTATTCTTACTACTGATTGGTCTAATGTAGCTATAGGTGCTGTTCTGTCACAGGCGTGTCCTGAGAGTGGTGAGGAGCATCCTGTTGCATTTGCTTCTAGGTTGTTGACTACAGCTGAGCGTAATTATGCTGCTACTGAGGGTGAGTGTTTGGCTGTCAAATGGGCAGTTGATAAGTTCAGGTATTACTTGTATGGCAATAGATTTTTGCTGCGTACTGATCATAAAGCTCTTGAGTGGCTTGCTACTGCCAGGTTCACCAATTCTAAGTTGGAACGCTGGGCTATGCATTTGCAGGAGTTTGATTTTGAAGTTGAGTATATTCAGGGGTCCACTAATGTAGTTGCTGACTATTTGTCTCGCCCAGATTCTGTGCAGGTTGAGACTCAGGATGGTAAGAAGTCTCAGGTTTCTTTGAGTGCTTTGGTATGTTGTGGGTCTGCTTGGCCTTCCCAGGCTTCAAAGCAGGCTGATCTTGATGAGGTAGTGTGTGATGTTTGTCAGAACCCTGATGGTTATGACAACATGGCTATTTGCTCTGGGTGTCAGCGCTGCTTTCACTTGCGTTGCTTGATGCCTCCTATGTCAACTGTTCCTACTGGGGACTGGTTTTGTCCTAATTGTGATCGTTGGTATGACAATATTGCTGAGTTGTGTGATCCCAATACTGTGTTATCTTACTGCAGCAATGATCCCTTTTGTGATGATCTGCTGTTAAATTTTGTGCGCTCTGGATGGAATGAAGATTTCTTGCAGGGTGTTTCTGATCGTCAGGTTCGTGGTATTATGCAGAGAGCGTCTTCCTTGCAGGTGCATCCCACCTTGCCAGAGTGGTTGCTTGTTTGCAAGCCTTTTGAGGATACCTATCAGTGGTTGGCTTGTCCTCCTGTAGAGTTTAGGTGGGATCTTATCAGAGTCATGCATGATGCTTTGGGTCATGCTGGTGTGAATCAAACTGCTGATTACATGCAGCAGCATTTTCATTGGGCTGGTTTGCGTCAGGATGTTGCTTTGTTTGTTAAACAATGTGATGCCTGTCAACGTAGGAATGTTGTTATGCCTCAGCCGCCGCCATTGCAGCAGCCTGTGGTGAGAGGGCCTTTTGAGCATGTGCATATTGACTTGTGTGGTCCATTCAAGACCCCGATTGTTGATGTGCATGGCAGGATTGAGATGCCCAAGAAGCCTGTGAAAGCTTGGGTTGTTGTTATGATCGATTATTTTACCAAAGCTGCTGAGTTTGGTGTTGTCTATGAGAAGACACCTGCTGCAGTCGCTCGTGCCTTTTATTACAATTGGATTTGCAGATACTTTGTGCCTAGTCATGTCACTAGTGACAATGGTACAGAGTTTGAGGTTGAGTTTGAGCATCTTTTGGCCAGGTTGGGTATCAAGCATGTGCATACATCTGCTTGTCATCCTGCTGCTAATGGTGTTGTTGAGCGTTTGGTAGGTACTTTCAAATCAATGCTTGAGCGGCATGTTAATGCGCATCCTGCTCATTGGTTGCAGAGTGTGCCTGTTGTGCGCATGCAGTATTGGTGTAGGCTGCATAAAACCCTTGGTATGTCTCCTCAGGAGATGGTGTTTGGTAAAGTGCCATTGCCCGTTGTCCCTTTATGCAGAGATGTTTTGCAGGTGACAGGTGCTGTGGTTATTCCTGTGTTGTCCGATGTTGAGTGTTCTGCGCCTGAGTGTCATGTTGCAGACATGCAACAGCAGCTTGCTTTGATGCAGCAGAGTGTTTTGTCAGGTATTAAGCAGCAGTTTCAGTCTAATGCAGCTGCTTGGCCTCGTCGTGGTGGTAAGCGCCGTGTTGATGAGTCAGTTGTTATCAAGCCAGGTGACTTGGTTCTGGAGGTCATTTCTGGTCCTGTGGCTTCTATGGAGGATGGTGTCAAGGGACCTTTCAGGGTCGTTGAAATAAAGGATAATGGTGTTGTTGTTTTGTCTACAGGGGTTGCAGCTTTTAAGGATGCCATCCTGTTCAAGCGGCATCTTTCTAATCTGGTCAAGTACCATACCAAGTGGTCCCTGGTTGCTTGATTCTTGTGTTATTTCTAGGTCTCGTGTGGCTACGGATGCATGTGCTGCCGTGTTGGCTCATAGCGGTGGTAACCTATCTGTACGCTACATTATGTAGTGTGCAGTTAGCGGTTGCTGTACTGCTGGGTTTAGTTGCAAAGCAGTACCAGTGCCATTGTGCTCAGGCACTTAGCCCCGCTGGCCAGTAAGCACACTGTTGGGTGCTTTAGGCGTGTGTGT
>LWCB01007067.1:0-22631 GCA_001630525.1 Coelastrella sp. M60 | reverse complement strand
GCTCGGACGTGGTGGAAGCCCGCCTGCCCGTTCTGCTCCGGCCCGGTCTCTTCACCTGCTCGGGAGAGCAGACGCCTGAGACCGAGCGCGCGGATCGCACGGCACGGATCGCGGCCCGTGCCAAGCGTGCCTGGGGTCGCTTCAAGCTCGCCGCCGTCTCCTCCTTCGCCTTCGTCGAGGCGACGGGGCCAGTCTATGTCGGCAAGCTTCTTCGCGACGCGCTGGGGCTCACCCGCAATGCCGCACCGAACGACCCGGCGCCACGGCCGGCCGACACGATCGGCCTCGACCAGCGGATCGAGATGGCCGAAACCGTCCTCAGGGCCATGTCGCTCACCGATCGTTTCGCGAGGTTGGTGCTGATCGCCGGCCACGGCGCCAGTGTCGTCAACAACCCGCATGCCAGTGCACTCCATTGCGGGGCCTGCGGCGGCTATTCGGGCGAGGTCAATGCCCGGCTGCTCGCCTCGCTGCTCAACGCGCCCGACGTGCGCACCAGCCTTCTCGCACGCGGCATCGTGGTTCCCGAAGACACCTTGTTCCTGGCGGCCCTCCACGACACGACGACCGACGACGTTACCATCTATGACGCCGATCATTCCTCGGTGGAGCACGCCGCGGACCTGACGGCGGCCAGGGGTTGGCTCCAGACCGCAGGCGGGCTCGCGCGGGCCGAACGGGCAAGGCGCCTGCCCCGCGCCGAGACACAGGCCGATATTGCCCGCCGCGCCCGCGACTGGGCCGAGTTGCGACCCGAATGGGCGCTCGCCGGCTGCCAGGCTTTCGTCGCCGCGCCTCGGTGGCGCACGACGGGTTGCGACCTGGGGGGCCGGGCGTTCCTGCATGATTATGACTGGCGGCGCGACGAAGGCTTCGGCGTGCTGGAACTAATCCTGACCGCACCGGTCGTCGTCGCGAGCTGGATCAGCCTGCAATATTACGGCTCAACCGTCGCGCCGGAAGTCTTCGGCGCCGGCAACAAGCTCCTGCACAACGTCACAGGGGGAATCGGCGTCGTCGAAGGCAATGGCGGCCTCCTGCGCGCCGGCCTGCCCTGGCAGTCCGTCCATGACGGTAATGAGCTGGCGCATGAACCGCTGCGGCTCTCCGTCGTCATCGAGGCCCCGCAGAAGGCGATCACCGGCATCCTCGAGCGCCACGCGGACGTCCGGGCACTGCTCGACAATCGCTGGCTCCATCTCTTCGCCCTCGGCGAGGACGGCCGCATGGCCTGGCGTTACGCCGGCAACCTCTCCTGGGACGAAGCGGAGGTGGAAACCTTGCGACTTCAGGCGCACGCATGAAGACCTTCGTTCCGCAAGCTGTCCCCCTTGCAGACGCCGGCCACCGGTATTCACCCTATGCCTGCCGGCATGCCGTGCTCGCCACGATGCACGGAAAGGAGGAAGCAATCGCGCCCGTCCTGCGCGACCGGCTCGGACTGATCGTCTCGTCCGCGCCGGATATCGACACCGACGCACTCGGCACCTTCACCGGCGAGATCCCGCGCGCCGGCACCATCCGCGAGGCGGCAATCGCCAAGGCGCGGCTGGGCATGAAGGCAACCGGCTTGCCGATCGGCCTTGCCAGCGAAGGCAGCTACGGCCCGCACCCGCAGATCCCATTCGTTCCCGGTGGGGTCGAGCTCATGGTGCTCGTCGACGATATGCGCGGCATCGTCGTCAGCGAGCATCTGATCGAGGACGCGCCGGTCTTCGGCCACGGTTATGTAGTTGCTGGCGACGATGTGACGCCCATCCTGGATCGTCTCGGCTTTCCCGCGCACGCCTTGATCGTGAAGCCGGCCGAGAGCGAAGGTGGAGCAGGCAACATCCACAAGGGCCTGCGCGACAGAACCGCGCTCGAGCTGGCCGTCATGTCGGCTAAGGCGCAATCGGACGACGGCCGGGCGCTGATCCAGACCGATATGCGCGCCCACATGAACCCGACCCGGATGGCGACGCTCGGCCGCCTTGCCTCTGCTCTCGCCGAACGGCTTTCCGCGCTGTGCCCGGCCTGCCGCACGCCCGGCTACGGACAGGTCGATGTCGAGATCGGCTTGCCTTGCGAATGGTGCGGGACGCCGAGCCTCATGGTCCGCCACCGCGTCTTCGGCTGCGTCGCCTGCCCGCATCGTGAGAACCGGCCGCGCGGCGACGGGCTGACCAAGGCCGATCCGGGACACTGTCCCTTGTGCAACCCATGACCGGACGATGGAGAAAGGCCGATGACGAAAGCTGATGACGCGCCGCAGACCAATGACGAGCGGATCGCCTGGGTTCTGGCGCATCCTCGGATGAGCCCATGGCTGAAGGCGGCCCTCGAAGGCGCCAGGAAATGCCATCCGGTGGAAGTGCAAAACGATCTTGAGATTCTCAATCTGCTCCTGCGTGCGTATGTCGCCGAAGGCCTCGGCGCCAACGTGCGGAATTCGAACATGACGTGAAGTGTGTGGTGATAGGGTCAGTGGCGTCGCATCTGATGCTGGGGCCGGTCGGCTACGACCGTTTACGGCTTCCGTCCACCAGATTCTGATGGCCGCAATGGGCCTACGCTGACCAAGCAAACTTTGCCCAACAGGGCAGTGCGGGAAAGGCAGCTAACCGCCAAGCGCTTCCAACAGCGGACCGTCCGGACTTGATGCGGTGGACGGCTCTCCTCCCTCCCTGCGGTATGATCGCGGGATTGAAGATGGAGGAGCACCACGATGAGCAACATTGTGACGATCGGTTTGGATATTGCAAAGTCCGTTTTTCAGGTCCACGCGGTGGATTCGTCCGGCGAGGTTGTTGTTCGCCGAAAGCTGACGCGAGGGCGTGTCCTCGCCTTCTTCGAAAGTCTGCCACGATGCGTGATCGGGATCGAGGCCTGCAGTTCCTCGCACTATTGGGCTCGCGAGCTGATCGCACTCGGCCATGATGTGCGGCTGCTGCCGGCACAGTACGTAAAGCCCTATCTGAAGCGACAGAAGAATGATGCAGCCGACGCAGAAGCGATCTGCGAGGCCGTGACCCGACCGACCATGCGCTTCGTGCCGGTGAAGTCGCCTGAGCAGCAAAGCGTGATGATGCTGCACCGGGTCCGGTTGATGCTCAACCGCCAGCGCACTCAGATATCGAACGCGCTGCGGTCATTCGGGACCGCCTGCGGCAGCCATTTCGCCACGCGATGGTTCTGCATTATGCCGTCGAAGCCGATCAGGGCATGGTCCGCCAATTCGGTGATGCTGCCGGGTCGGCCGTGCTGCTGGACGTAACTCCTGCTGGCGTAGATCGCCCATATGGAGTCACAGATCTTACGACCCACCAGACTGTCGTCCGCAGGCTCGCCCGAGCGGAAGGCGACATCGGCCTCGCCCTTGGCGATGTCGAGATAGCGATCGCTGGTGATGAATTCGACCGCGAGGCCGGGATAGCGCTCGTGAAAGCGGTCGAGCAGCCCGATGGCGGCCATGCGCGAGACGGTCGGCTCCGGGCAGGTAAGGCGGATCACGCCCTTCAGGTCGTACTTCAGCGCCTGAACTTGGCGCTCCAGTGCCTCGACGGCGGTCTCGACGGCGAGCACGTAGTCGATCAGCGTCTCGCCCAGTTCAGACAAGCGATAGCCTGACGGATGCCGCTTCACCAAGATCAAACCGATGCCGTTTTCCAGTTCGCCCAGCCTGCGGTGAACGGTGGATTGGTTCACGCCAAGCGCTTTCGCCGCGGCAAGCGTGCTGCCAAAGCGCGAGACGGCGATGAGATGACGGAGGTCGCTCCAGTCGAACATGACGCCATTATGCACTTTTGCGCGCGGGCAGTGCAGTTTCTCTGCTGCCGCTCGCTAAGTTCTCTCAGTAGGTTCTCTCACGTCCTCACGGGAGAAAACCAATGCACCACCAAAGCGACGTTGAAACCATGATCGCAGGCCTGACCGTCGGACTGACGCGCAGCGCCCAGGAAAGCGGAATGGCGAAGCTGACTCCGATTCACCGCGAGGTCGCACGGGGCATGCCGATCCACCCCGAGCAGGAGATCCGGGTGCTTTCCTCGACCCTGCTTCCGGGCGATGTCACGCCCTATCATTCGCATCGCTATCCGGTGACCGTCTACATGCTGGATGGCACCTTCACGCTTGAACTCGACGGAAGCGAGCCCGTTGCGATCAAAGCGGGAGAAGTCTTCGTCGAACCTTCCGGCGTAAACATGACTGGGTTCAACAAGGGGGACGTGCCGGCGCGGATGGTGATTTTCTATGTGTGCGCTCCTGATGCACCGTTCGCCGACCCAGTGAGCGGTGCCTGATCCGACAACGAACAGTCACGCGAACAGGCCTTCGTTTTTCCGAAACGGCCAGCCGGGATTGACCACCATGTCCGCTTCCACCTTCCTATCTCTATCCATGCTTCAGTTCATCGCTGCCTATGTGGTGATGGTGATCATTCCGGGACCTGTCACCTTCGCGGCTGGCGGCCTAGCTGTCATTCAAGGATTCGGCAGGACTCTCCCCCTGCTGCTGGGCATCGGCATCGGGCGCGCGGCACTTACCGCACTGATGTTGTTCGGCGCGGTTCAACTTGCCGCCCCCCTGTCACTTCCGGCGGCGAAGATTTGCGGTGCGGTGGTGCTGTGAGGACTGGCTTGGCACATGGTCCGCGCTACACCGCCTGCCATGGGCGGTACCTCCAGGAGACTTGAGGGGGACTTGTTCGTGGAAGGCGTACTGATAGGCTTCCTGTCGCCGCAGACAGCAGCGTTCTACGCCGTGGCCCTCGTCAGCCTGATGCTCGAGGCGCCAGGGTTCATCAATGGGCTTTCGGTCGTGGCCATTGCAACTATCATTACCATCGGCTGGCATGCCGTCGTGGCGGCTCTCTTCTCGCATCCGATCGTGCGTGCTGCCGCACTCTGGCACTATCGCGCCATCTGCAGGACGGCAGGAATCGCGCTCTGCTTCATGGCCCTCTTGTCGGCCCTGCCGACTGTTAGCGCATAGTTGGACCTCGGCTGATCAATAGCCGAAAGATCTAGGTGCACGTTCACGTCGCGCAACACGGGCTCGTCAAGCTAACCTAGCCCAGCCTCTGTCTCCTTCTCGAAAGTGCCCGATCCAACCTCTACGGCCGACAAAGGTACCGAAGGCTGCCAACACTCACTCGCTTGAATGTCCGCTTTCGAATCTCCAACGCGATAGGTCCGAACGGCAGATCAGGGGTCGACCCTGCCAGTCTCCGGGCACGGCGCGCCGCGTGCGCCTGAGATGGCTCGAACGGGTGGGAAGCGGAATTGCGGGTTTCAATTGGCTATCCCCTTCGCCTCGCCGCTTGGTTGACGTCCCGTGGCAATGGTGCTCGTTGCGACCGCAGCACTGCAGTGGTAGGTCTTGTACGGCTCCTCCAAGAGAATGCCCGCCATCCTGTGGCGCAGACATCCTGCGCCGCAGACGCTGGGATACGTCCCACTTCTGTCGACATGGCTATGAACTTGCTGCGCTTCATTCGAATACGAATTCACTTGCGGAGTTGACACATTGCGCCATTTGTTTCGCGGATTCATCATTCTCATCGCCCTCGCGACGGCCGGCCTGATCGCCGCAATCGTGGCGATTGCGATGCCCTTTCCGCCAATGCCGCCGGAAACGGATGTCTTCGGCTTTTCCCGGGAGCGGGACAACGGTGCCGCGGATCTGCCATTGCAGCAGTTTCGCGCGCGTGACGGCGATGCGCTTGCCTACAGGTTCTACGATGCAGCGAACGAGCGGATCCTGGTTTTCGTTCACGGGTCCTCGTACCATGGCGCCGGATATGACGAGTTGGCGAAGTATGTGAGCGCGGCAGGAGCAGCCAAGGTCGTCCTGCCGAACATGCGGGGTCACTATTTCTCGGGACGCCGCCGGGGCGACGTCGAGTATGTCGGCCAGTATGAGGACGACATCGTCGATCTCACCCGGGAACTTCGGAAACAGGGCCATAACGGTCCCATCATCCTGGGCGGCCATTCGAGCGGCGGCGGATTTGTGTTGCGTTTTGCGGGTGGCAAGGCACCGCAGCAGGAAGCAATCGCGAGCTACGTCGCCATGGCTCCGGTCATTCCGCGCACGGCCGCGGTGCGTGGTGGCAATGCGGGCGGTTGGAACGTCATCCATCCGCCCCGCATCTTGGGACTCGTGGCGCTGAACATCATCGGCGTGCACGGCTTCGATGGACTGCCGATCATCGCCTTCAACAAACCTGCCGGCGCGTGGAACGGGACCGAGACGCTCGCCTATTCCTGGCGGCTCAATTCCTCCTATCATCCTCGCAACGACTATGCGGCCGACGTGAAGGCGATGCCCTCGAACAGTCTGGTGCTCGTCGGCGACAAGGATGAGGCCGTCGACAGTACCGCGCTACTCGATCTGTTGAAGGCCAGCGGCTACCGCGGACGCGCAGAAGTTCTGGCGGAGACGACACATTTCGGTATCTTCCACGATGCCGAGGCACTGAAGCGAATGACCGATTTCATCGCGACTGTGCCGGTGCCCTGATACGAGTGGTTCTCAACCGATCGGCTGCGCGCGCGGGAACTGGTTTCAAGATGCCCCGGCAATGGTTCCAAACGGGTTCGGTACCCAATGTGACTTCAGCTCACGACTTAGCGGCGATCCAGAGTTGCCGGCCGGCTTCGTGCCCCCACTATGCCGACAAGCAAATGCTGATACGGCAGGTTTCGGGTGCTCCGCAACCCAGACTCAACGTCTGACTAGGGGTCGGTTCCTGCCATACCGATGAGCCATGAAAACACTTCTGGGGGATTTGATCGAGTGCATTTTGACCATGATAGGCTCCCGTCTTTCGTTGACCGGGGGCAGCGGGTTTGCCCGCCGCCCCTGCCGGGGACGGTCCATCAGGACCGGCGTTCGCCGTTGAGGTATTCGTTGGGGATGACCGCATAGAGCGTGTCGTCGTCCTGACCGGGATAGCGACCGAGGTTGGCGTAGAACCGGGAGTGTCCGGTGCTGATGGTCAGCGTGTAGTAGGGTTCGTCATCCCGGTTCAGGCGCTGCCAGATGCCACCGATCTCGACGCGACGGCCGCGCGGGCTCTTGGTGAAAAGCCGAAACTTGGGGGCCTTTTCGTTGTCGCTGACAACCGGCTCGCCGGTGATGTCGACGTCGAATGCGATGGTGGCGATGTTGCCGATGACGGTCTTGGCGTTGAGCTGGATGAAGTTGGAGAGGTTGTCGGTCATCGTTCTGCTCCTTTGATTTCGATTTGCCGATGGAAGCGAAAAAAGAGCGGGCACGAACCGGACTGCACCCGAAGGGCCGGAGCAAAGCGAAGGGCCGAATGACCACGCGATTTTGTTGCGCGAGGAAGGCCGCCAGGCCGGGGAAAATCGTGGCGGCATGAGGTTGCCGGACGGGACGCCGATCTTAGCGTCCCATCATCGGCCAATCGATGAAAAACAAAGGGGCAGTCGCTCATGACCGCCCCATCCAATCAACCGGTCGGGCAATGCCTACCGGATCGGCCCGCCCCGCTCCTGCGTGCGATCTTTGACCTGGGCACGCTCTTTGTTCACGCAACTGGCTTAGGCCCTTATCGAGCTTCCGCAGCGCGTTCCGTGCCTCCTGCAACGTCGATTGATCGATGCCGTGCTTTTCAGCCAGACCGGGTTTGAACTTGACGAGGCTCCGCAGATGGCCGGCATCATCGCCCAACCGCCGTTCAAATGCTTTGACCGCGCTTCTCAGCTCGGCGGCCTGCTCCTCTGTGAAGGTGCGTCCTAAACGAATGGCTTCGCTGAGACCTTCGGAGGGTTGGGGTACCGCCTGAAGGCTGCGGCGGGCAAGATCGTGCTTGTCGTAGCTAAGCTGCTGTCGGATCGAATGAACAAGCGCCAGATACTCGCGAAGCTGCGATTTCAGGGGGTATTGCTGTGCGACTGCATTGCGATGCTCCTGCCGCTCTTCCCGGCTCGAGAACGGGCCATCCTTGCCGCGAAAATTGCCGAACTGTTTTGGATCCGAACCAAAGGCATCGACCAGGCTGGTATCGCCCATCCGGCCCTCGAAAGCTGCCTTCTCGGCCGCTTCGAGGATCTTTGCGGGGTTGGCAAACACTTTCTCGGCCGAAAGATGAAGAGCAGCGCGGACCTGGCCATAGTTTTTGTTCTCAACCGCTCCTGCCTCCACCTCGGCCCGGGTTATGTGGGTATCGATCTCGCGCGACGGGATAAGCGTCCTTTGGCTGCCGGCCGAAGCCTCGGGTCCCAGCCCTGCCAACGATTGAAGCGCCTGACTCATGGCGGCGCGATCAAGCGCGCCCTCGCGAATGAAGGGTTTGAGGTACGAATCGAGATGACCCTTGCCGGGTTCCTGAAGCTCTTTGGTCAAGGCGGTGAGATAGGCGCGCTTTTGGGTCTGTGACCAGTCGATGTGGATTCCAGCCCGCCGACTAAGATCGGCGTGGATGGTCATGATCGTTCGGCCATTGCCATCCAGAAATGGATGGGCATGGGCAAGATAGCCCATGATCTCCCCCGGCCTCTCTCGCATGACGGCCACGTTCTGCCCGCGCTCAAGCGCATGATTGGCGGCAAGCTCGATATCGAGAGGGTGACTGAACATCCCTTCGATTCCGGCCTTGGTGATATCGATGTTGGGCGCGTTCTCGCGTCGGTCCTGTCCGGCCCAGGGATAAAGATCGGAAAAGAGGATTGAATGAACCTCTTTTAAGTCCTTGTAGTCGAGATGATCGCGACCTTCCAAAATGGTCATGGCGCGCTCGACATTGCCGCGAAACGCGGCATGTTCGACCTGCTTGACTTTATCTGGGTCTTTTTGCGCTGCGTGGTTCCTTAGATATCCGCGGCTGGCAAAGTCGCCGAACGGATCAAACATTAGGGGGATTGCGCTCGTCGAGATATCGCGAATGAAGGCGGGTCAGGGTCTGGCCATCAACGGCTCCCGAACGTCGCAAGGCAACGATCAGCTCTTCAACGTCGTCCAGGGTCACATCGTCTCCCGCAAGGCGCGTCACAGCATCCGCCCAATCATCGATTTCGGATCGCGATGCGGTGATCTGGTGGCGACTGGCAAGTTCGCGAACCACCTGCTCTGCGGTGCCGTGCGTCATGATTTCGGCTGCCTGTGGCATGACTTCAAACCTCATTTTTGTTTAGAATGTTAACACGACTAAATCTATGAATCGATAGGACCAATCGAGAAATAGGCGGCCTATGCGGCCGCCCTGCCCTCCTGAAGATTGTGAAGGAAGTCGGCTGCGGCCTGCGCGCGTGACGCTGCGCGGAAGATGGCCTTTTTGTCTTGCTTGAGACAGCGGAGCCAGTTCGCCAGATACGACGTGCTCTCATCGCGAACGCTAGCGGTGATGTCGAGGTCGCTGCAAATGAAACATGCGGTGATTTCGGCCACCAGTTCCTCGAAAGCATAGGCCTTGGTCTTCATGTTGGTGCTGCTGATACGGTCGAGACGATGCTTTGCGCCGACCCAGTGGCCCAGTTCGTGAAATAGCGTCGAATAGTATGCTTCCGGACTGACGAAGGCCGCAAATGGCGGCATCTGGATGCGATCAGCGGCGGGAATGTAGCAGGCTTTGTCGCCGCCATGGATGATGCTGGCCTCGGTGTTCCGGGCAAAGACTTCGGCGCGTTCGATACGCTGCTCGGCTGGCAGAGGTATCGGCACGGCATAATGTTCGTCCGCAAGTCCATCGATCTGGCTGAGATTAAAGACGGTATAGCCCTTCAGGTAGGGGATTTCCCGGTCTTCGTCCTCGGCGTTCTCGGCCTTGCGGCTGATGGTGCCGTATTTGACGATCAGCGTACCCTTCTCGCCTTTGCGGACCTGGCCGCCAAGCTCCTGCGCCTGTCGATAGGTCATGAACCGCTGATGCTCAAAGCCGTGGGTGTCGGTCGCAAGCCACAAAAGCAGGATGTTGATGCCGCGATAGGGCTCGCCATTGGCGCGAAGTGGGCGGGGGAAGTTCGATCCGACCTGGCTGGCGCTCCAGGGCTTCATCCAGGGCCGTGTGCCTTTCTCAAGGGCGGTGATGATGGCGTCGGTGATACGCTGGTAGGTGTCGGTGCGGGTCTCGCTCATAGCTGTCTCCTTGGCTGCGTCTTGCTGACGGGGGCTTGAGAGACAGGGCCTTGAGGGACGGGCGCACCCATTGGGCCGGAACGTATGTGGAGGGCATCGGCGCCCGGAAAATTTGGTCCGCGAGGAAGGACGATCCGGGGGTCCCCTGCCCGGCTTGCCGGGTGGGGGTGGTCGGCCGGGGAAATTTTAGAGGGCAAAGATGCTGCGCGCGGCGCGTGCGCTGTCAGCCATCCGTCACGAAAGCAAGACGGAGCCAAGGGGAGCTGCACTGCTGGCGACTGCGCCGCCTATCAGCCTCGAAGAGCCTCTACGGCATAGTGGGGTGGCAACCAGGCCGGAAGGACTTGGCCGGCCTGCCTCTGGGGGCTTCCCCCTGCCCTACCCCGCACGGAATCGACCGCTCCCGGTTCTCCCGAACTCGTCGACCTCAGTCCGCGTGAACTGATGGCATTCCGCGAAAGATTGCCTGGGCGCGCTGGATCACGCGTGATGCGATGATTTGCAGCGGATACATGGTATTGTGGTGACCGAACCCGAAAGCTAGCGATCCAAATGGAGACCCTCGACCATAGAACTGGTCGAGGCGCTGGCCGGCAGCGCGACATCCGTTTCCGATGCGCAATCTAGACAATCCGGACAATCCGGACTATATATGGAGCATACGCAATGGAGGCGATTATGGTCGCAACAGTTCGAAAGTCCGAGCCCCCCAAGCGGGTCAATGTGAGCAGCGCTGCGGTTGCCGACATTCTCGACGTGCTGGCCCGGCATAACCCGGGTATTTCCAGGTCGGCGCTGCAAGGCAAGAGCCGGGTCATAGCTGCAGTCACGGCCGCGACTGTTCGGCTGTCAGACGAACAGCAGCGCCAGATTCTCGCCCATCAGAAGAAGCTGGTCGAAGCGATGGGAACGGTTGCAGCGGATCTTGCTGGTCATGACGATGAGGGCCTTATTCAGCTCGACGTCAAGGTGCCCGTCGAGGTTAGCCAAGGCGATGGCCACGGCGAAATGCTGGATATCGAAGAGGGTCGGCGGCGCCTTGCTGCTTATGCGACGCCCGTTCGCCTCGAAGACTGGGCAGGACCAGTCGCTGGACCAAGCGAGATTGAGCAGACCTTCGGCACCCGGCGATCGACATTGCACGACTGGCACAAGCGCGGCGCGGTCATCGGGCTGCTCAAGGGAGAGCGAAAGCATGTGTTCCCCCTGGCTCAATTCGTCGACGGCCGACCGGTCGAGGGAATGACCGAAGTCAACCGGATTATCGGCAATCCCCGAGCTGCCTGGCATTGGTTGATTCAACCCAAGCCGAGCATCGGGGACACACCGCTCAACCGGCTCAAGCAGGGGCGTGTTTCCGAGGTTCTCGACGCAGCCGAACTTGATTTCGCCTGACCGTGAAGTTGGATGCAAAAGTCGTTGCGGACCTGGCGATTCCGTTTTGGCCTAAAGCCTATTTGCGCGTAGTGCCGAAGCGTCATGCCGACACACCGCTCGGCATGGGGTTCGGGCAGACGCGCTTCGCGGCGCCGGACAATTCGTTCCAGTTGGTCTATCTCGCACGCAATCTTGCAACGGGGGTCGCCGAGACTGTGGTTCGCGACCGGTTCGAGGGGAAAGCCAAACGCGTCCTCGACACTACGGAAATTGAGGACTGGGCCGTATCGGAAGTGACGGCATTAGAGCCGCTCACCGTCATAGACCTGCGAACGACGGGCCTGCTCAAGCTTGGAGTGACGACCGACGCCGCCCGTGCCAAGCAGCAGGCCGCAGGCCGTCGGTTGAGCAAGGCGCTCTATGATCGCTTCGCAATCGATGGCGTGCTCTATTCTTCTCGCCTGACTTCGGCCGAATGCGTCGCAGTGTACGATCGCGCGGTGAAATCCAAATTGCGGGCGACTGCGGCAGTCAGCTTGGTGCGGCACGCGGAATTGACCGCGGCCTTGACGGCGATAAACGTATCAGTGAGGGGGCTCGCATAGATCGAGAGGTCGACGTCAACTCCCGACGCCGTAGGCCTGCTAGCACGTGCATAAGGTTATCCTTGGGTTGACCACCATGGATATCAACGTGGACGGCCTCGGCCTTGCCGCTCTGGTACAGGCAGCCGAAAATACCCATCACCGGCATCTGTGCGAGATCGTGGCAGATGTCGTGCCGCGAACAAAGGTTCATGAAATCGTGTAGCTGTTTGAGCGCGGTCACAAGATGACAGGTTCGGGGCCATTTGGTTCGTTGCCATCTTCACTCTCATCCGGAGCGCGAAACACCGTCACTTCGCGACCAATCTCGGAAAACCCGACCTTGCCGACGACGCGCTCTTCTTCATTCTCCTGGATGCTCTCCCCCCACGCCTGCCGGATCAGATTTCTGGTGTACTGGGCAACATTGGAGTCACCCCATTTATCCTGTCCTGTAACGGACTTCGGCCAGCTGCTATTTCCGACTTTCAGAATCCCACCATCGTGCTTTAGTATGACGACTATATCTTCAGAGACCTGAAAATCCTCACGAAACTCTTTCGGATGAACATCGTCCTTGTCCTCGTCGTAGTCGAACTCACCAACAAAGCTCACAGCGATTTCGCTGGTTGATTCGAGCCGTTCCTGAAACTCATCCGTACCCAACCAATCAGTTCCCCATTTCGCGAACTTCAGGCCTCCAATTTCTCCTCCACATTCAAGAACGACTTCTGCGGAACGCGCTTGACGCTCTTCATCCTTTACGGATGCGGCAATTAAATCGGCTTGCTTGGATGCCCAACGCGCCAGCGCGTCCCTTGGGGCAAGCGGTTGAGCGGCATCTCGGGCAGCAGTCACCGCCTCTCCAAGTAAGATGCCCTCCACGTTGTGGAGCCGACCTGCGCGCAGCCCGGAAATAGTCACCCAACCACCGTCTGCCGAAAACGAATAACGAGAAGGCGAAATGAAAGCGCGACCAAAAATCTGACCGCTTTCATCTTCGATGGTTTGCATGAGGGCTCGGTCTGCTTTTGGCGAATCAGCGTCAGTGCGATCAGCAATCGGGTTCAAACGGCGCACCAAGTCCATATCGCTGATTTTTAGCCAGTCACCCGGCTGTGCCACCTGTTCCGTGCCCTCTTTCACGATGATCTCAGTAGCCACATCGAGATTGGGCGCAACCGCGCCTACCAGGGTTGCTAACGACATAGTTCGTTTTGAATAGGAGTTTATATGAAGCAGTCCACCTGCCTCATGCGGATGAACTTTCAACAAAACTTCTATACGTGTGCCTCCGTCAATCGGAACAGGCGTGCCGGGTGCTGGAGAAAGTATTGGCCGGGCGCTCGTTCCGCCGCGGAATTCGAGGAGGCGGCCAGAATCTTGTCCCTTGTCGCAACGTCGCGAGTAGACGCGAACGACGGGTCCGAGCATGAACACCGAAAAGAAGCCGATTCCAAACCGGCCGATGGCGTGCATGCCTGCGGCCATGAGCCCAGGAAACTCCTCCATCGCTAGGGGCGACCGCCAGAACGATGTCCCGAAATCGAGAAGTGGCCCTGTGAGCACCTGTTCGGACATACCAATTCCATTATCCTCGACGACAAGCCAAGTCTCGTCGTCCTGTGAGAACAAGCCGACCGTGATAAGGCCCCAGTCCGCGGCGCGCTTTTGATGTTTCCGCCGGGCCTGGACCGCGTCGGCAGCATTTTGGATGAGCTCGCGAAGAGCTACGGTCGGGTCGTTGCCATAAAGTTTCGAACCACCTAGATTTTCCACGACGCGCGGAACGTCCGAGACCTGGAGGCGAGCATCAACGGGGCGCCAACCCCTGGTCTGCACCGAGCGGGCAAGAATTTCGGGCGATCCCGCTCCCTTCACACGCCTCGCCTTCAGAACCTCCTTGCCGCGGCTTTGTAGGAGCAAGTCAACGTCGTGGAGCTCGCGATCGACGGAATTTAGTGTGTCGTACGCCAACCACCATGCCTCAGCATCCTCCCTTCCGAAGGGCTGACCTGTCGTGAACACCACTGCATCGAGTTCAATATGCGGTCGGGCCAGTCGCTCTTGAAATGCCCAATGAAGGGCCGAGAGGCCGGCTGGTTTTGTAATTGCGCGAAGGAACCGTGGAGCGCGACGGCTGTCGAGATGAAGGGCATCGGCAACACGCAACAGGCAGGCAAGCTTTACACGATCGACGCGATTGTGCGTCCGATTGGCAAGAGCCCCCAAATCTTCCGAGAGCTCCTGCTCAACCTTCTGCACCGACCACCAATGACTGTGAGCAATCTGGCCGATCGTCGGCCCATAGAAGCGACGTAGCTCGGAGTCCTCAATGAGGTAGACTTGCGACCCGTCAGCGGCGCTCCAAGCCTGTTCGGCAAGTTCCTCGGCTCGCTCCGCATGCAGACGGCGAAGGACATCCGGTACGATCCGTTCTACGATCTCGCTTGGCGGGTTCTCGGTATCGAAGTTTTCCTCACCACTCTCTTCGGTGGTTAATGCGAGGCGTGCAACGGCGTCTCGCCATGCAATGGTCCTCATAACGTCTGCGAGGCCACCCGGGTATGCTGCGAGACTCATCGCTGCATCATGCAAGAGAATACTTGCGCCAAGAACGAACGCCTCGGCCGGATTGACGTTGACGGCACCCTCGGCAACCGAAGACGCTGTATCCCATAGAGCATCCAAATGACTGATGTCGTGTAGCGTCATCCCTGGTAAATCGACCGCAATCCGAGAAACGAGCTGCGACGCGCGCTCTCGAATTGAAAGATATTGTGTCCGGAAGAATTCTTGCTCTTCGGGCGTACTATCCGAGCCCGGAGTCAGAAATGCCTTTCGCCAAAGCCATGTTTGACGGAAATCCGGACCACTAATAACTGTCATATCATCCTCGACGAAATATGGTGTCGGCTGCTCTCACTGCACCCGTGCCGCGAAATCTCCGGAAAGCGTGAGACTTACAGAACCGTTGCCTTTGGCGGCTGCTCCAGGTTGGTCCTCCGCTTCGTCACTTCCGCCTTCCGCTTGTTGGCTTCAGCACGGTAGGCGTCAATCGTATCTAGGTCGGCTTTCATATCGCCAGGTGTGGGAACTGGAGTTGCCTTGGCGGCAGCCATGTCATGTCCCGACCGCTCGGACACCCTCTTCATGGCCCAGAACACCTGCTTGTGGTCCTCGTCATCGATCACCACACCGCGCAAACTCTGGGTCCTTACGTCGCTGGTGAATCGTTCAACGACTTTGCCCAGAAGGACTTCCTCGACAAGCCGCTCCCACGTCTCCCGGAGATCAGAATAAAAATCTTTCGCCGTCCGGCGCCATTCCTCTGTAGTCAGATCGCCGGTCTCGAAGCTCCTGAGACGCTGCCTGAGCCTTTCAATCCGTTTTGTAACGGCCTGATTGATCCAGGGCTCATCGGTCTCGCTGATCAAACCAAACCCGGCTGCCTCTGATTTGTTGATGTAGTTTTTCACGAGTGGCACGGGTGGATTCACCTGTGCTGCCGCGTCGACCACCTCATTGAAGAAGAGTAGGTTATGCGTAAAGATAATAACTTGTCGACCGGATGCGGCCTCTTCAACGAGACGTGCTGCGACGCGTCTGATTCGCACGTGATCTAGCGAAGAAACGGGATCATCAATGATCATGCCCTGTAGCGAGGAGTCGCCGCCAACCTCTGCCAAGAAACACGCGAGGGCGAGAGCACGCTGCTCTCCTTCGCTCAGCACCCTATTATTGGCAATCGCATGGGGCGCATTGAGACCAACCTCAAAGTAGCTTTGCCCATCCTTGCTGCGGTCATTTACAGCGAAGGGTATGTGAGTAAGGGCCAGTGCTTCGATTTCCGCGAGGATGCGCTTTTCGAGGTCTTGCATAACGAGGCTACGACGGAGGGTAGTCATAATCCTCGAAACGGATCCTGTCTCCACGGCGTCGCAACACGCTAGAAGCTTGCTACGTTCTTCAAGATTGTGGAGCCTGGCCAACACAATTTCCAGATCGTCAGCCAGTTTTTGGCGATCCTTGAGATGGTCGCGTCGCGTCCGTAAAGCCGCCCGGTTCTTGTCGCTCTGCGCGGCCGCATCGTCGGCAGAGGCTTCAGTTTCGAGCTTTTCTATTTCGGCGCCAAGCTTGGTTGCAATCGGCTCTGGTAGACTAGGGACGCCGTCGACCTCCGTCGGGTTTTTTGCGGCGAGAAGATGTTCGCGACGTTTGCCGGCCGCCTCGAAGTAGACTGCCAATTCGAGCAGCATAGCTTGTCGCTCTGCTGACAAGTCGCCGAACTCGCCAAGCGACGTTTCGAGTATCGAGTTCGAAACGATACTCAAATCCGAGATATCAGCTCTTGCAGTTTGAAGGGCCGTGGCGGCCGACTGGGCGGCGGTGTTGGCTGCCCCGGTCACAAAATCATTGAAGGCCCGCATTCTCGCTGCAGCTTCGGCAGTAAGCGGTTCCTGGCAAAGAAGGCAACGGTCTCCAATCTGATCCGGCAAATGCGGCTGCTCCTCTCCAACAATACTTGCTGCATAGGACCGGGCATAATCGAACATGAGACGCCAGGGTGAAAGGCCCGCACCAGTCAGGGGCATTGACGAAAACGCGCCGGACGCAGAAAGCGTCGCCGCTTCTGCTGTTGCATACGCCTTGGAAAGGGCCGCTCGGTACTTTCCGATCATCTCGGTCGATAGGACGGCATCGATCTTTTCGGATTCCGCCTTCGTCATCGCAAGAACGGTCTTCGCGCGACGACGACGTGCTGCCATTGTCGAAGGATCGTTTGCCAGTGTCCGCTCTAGGTCCGCAAGGTCCGCGCTTTCGTCACCGCTAAGCGCCGAGAGTTGCTCGATCTCCGCCTTGGTTGGCAGCGGCTCTTTCGATTTCACATCTAGACGTGCAAGTAGCTTTGAGACTGTACCATCCGAGGAATAACCCCCGGGAAGGGGCGTTCTCAAGGTCTTATCGATGCCCTTGATCTCTTCCCGGAACTCCTTCTCAAGCTCACCACGATGCAGACCATGCTTCTCTAGCAGCGCGATCTCTGCCGGGAGAAAGCCAATCCGATTCTGGCGATCCACGTACAGGCGAGCGTTGGCGGAATCGAAGACAGATATTCGAGCGATCTGGGCAGGTGGTGCCGTTCCGTCATCCCTCCACGTCGCGGCTACTGGCTCGGTTTCGCCTTCCTCAAGAAAGCGGACCACGACTTCTGCGGGCGGCTTGCTTCCCGCCTCGAACACGTTGCCTAGAAGGTCATCTGCGGTAAGGCTGCGGCAGAGCTTTTTGACGATCCTGCAGTAGCCGCTTTTTCCGGTGCCGTTTTCTCCGTAGATTATAGTGAGCCCGTCAGAAGCAAATCGCAGTTGTTGTGCCTCTGCGAGGCGATTCAAGTGCTTCACGGGTCCCAGTGAACATAGCACGGCGCGCTTGGAGCCTGACTCCTCAGTTTTGAGATGATCGCCGGTCAGCGGCGATGTGGCAGGTACGTCTTGTATCTCGTACCCTCCCGCCTGGCGCACAAGAGTCTCGATTGCTACCTTATCGTCTTCGGCAAGTATAAATGCGGGACGAGATGCGTGCCGCCTCAGAGCGTCTCGGGTCCAATCGGGTTGTGTGTCAGCCCAATCCAATAGGCCTATATCTGCCATTGCTGTGTCCCCTCACCCCAACCCGATTCCTCAAGATTCTATTTTGCCGAGCGATTTATGTTCTCCAAGATAGTTTTTCGGGAACTATAATACACCCCACGCGCGATATCGCCCCCTGCCGGTCAGTTCGCGCACGCCCAGCTCGTCGATCAGATTCAGCGCACCCCGCGGCGTGATCCGGGCTTTTGCGGCAATCATGGCGGCGGTGACGATCGGCCGCGACAGGAAGAGCTCTATAACGATCGGCAATGTGCTGGACGACCGACGCCCCCTTAACCGGCGCTCCATCTGATCCTTCGCGAGGATCAGCCGATCGAACTCCTTGAGCCCGGCTGCAGCGGCTGCCTGCATAGCGTCGAGACAGGCAAGGATCCGGGTGCTGGTATCGCGTGCGCGCCGCCGCTCGCGGGGCACGGCACGGAGGCCCACGCAGAAGGCGAGCAGGTGCGAACTGACCTTGCCCCTCGAACGCAGATAGGCGCCAACGAGGAGTTGGCCAAGCCAATGTTGTCGCTCGAGGGGTTCGATTGCCTCCCAGGCGTCCCACAGCAACGCGGCGCCGAGCGAAGGTGGCAGCCGATCGGCTTCCGCCTTGAGATCGAGCCAAGCGCCCAGCCGCTCATCTTCGTCCCATTCCGGATCTCGGATCATCAGGTCACCGACCATCGTCGCCTCAACAGGAGCTGGGGCGGACGCGACAGCTCCCGCGAGCAGACGATCCGAACGGGCGAGCACGGCATCGATCTCGGCGAATTCGATGGCGAGTGCATCGTCCTCCTCCTTGTCGCGGGAACGCTCGAGCTTTTCCCCTCCCCTGCCCCGATCCATTTCCGGTAGCTCCTCGTCGAGAGCTCGACCGCGCAGAGCCTTCAATCCGGCAGACGTAAGCGGCCAACCAGCGGGCGCAGCCGCAATCTTTCGTCGAGCACGGACAATGCCGTGTGCGAGGACGGTTTCGTGGGTGGGCGTGCGGATATCCATCCAGGCGTCGCGCAGCACGAGGTCCTCGACATGGACAAGCTCACCGTTGACCCACATGCTCGCTGCCGCATCAAAGAAGTGACCACGCTCAATGAAGCCTGCCCCGACCTCGCTGCGGGCAACTTTTTCGTCGAGCCTGGCGAGCTGGTCCTCGGCCTCACCAAGGGCTGGCAACATCGACTTCAGAGGCAAATCGGTGAGTTCGTAACGCATTGAAATTGCACCTGAGAAAACCCGTTACAGAAGCTAACACAGTCTTCGCTTCCGTCACAGGGATAGAATTTTCACGTGCGTGTACCATAGAGCGCATGTGGGCTTCCGGATTGAACAGCGGTGCTTCGATCGGCCCTGAGATCGACGAGAACCGCAGATTTGCTGGGCTTGTGCGGGCCTTAGTGCGAAAGGAAGAAGCACAAGAGACGTTTACAAACGATCGGTTATCCGTATCTTCTATGTTTGTAAATTCGCCTTCAACACGGCTCTCAGGCTCTCCAAATGGCCAAAACACCGCGCAATCCCTCTTCCCGTCGACCACAGGGCCGGCTTATCGGCTATGCGCGCGTCTCCACGGACGAGCAGGCGACGGAAGCGCAGGAGATGGAACTGAGGGCGGCCGGATGCGATACAATCATCCAGGAGCACGGGTCCGGCGCCTCGCGGACTCGCCCTGCCCTCGCCCGGCTTGTTCGCGAGATCGGCGCCGGCGACACCCTCGTTGTGGTTCGGCTCGACCGCCTGGCGCGCTCGGTGAGCCACCTGCTCAATGTCATCGAGGAGCTGACGGCCAATGGCGCATATTTCCGGTCGCTGAGTGATCCCATCGATACCACGACGCCGCAGGGCATGTTTTCGCTGCAGGTCCTTGGCGCCGTCGCCCAGCTGGAACGGGCACTCAACTCGGAGCGGACGAAGGCCGGCGTCAAAGCTGCCAAGGCAAAAGGCCGGCTACCAGGCAATCCCGGGGTCAGGGAACGTCGGCCGGAGATGCTGGCCAAGATGACGGCTGCCCAGAAGGCGGCCTACGGCGCGCGCATCCAGTCCAGTGCCAATCAATGGCTTCCGATCGTCCGGCGCATGCGGCCAGACCACACCTGGGACGACATCTCGCGCGTCCTCAAGCAACGTGGCTTCAATTGGACCCCGGAGCGCTTGCGGCGTGCGGTAAAGTGGATGGTCAACGAAGGCATGGCCGACAAGTCGCTCCTGAGGAAGTCGCCGCCTCGGCCGCCCGAGGATCGCCTGATGACGCTTGTGGCGGGTATCCATTCCACCAATCCAGAGCTCACCTTGCGCGAGATCGCGAACCAACTCGAGCGCCTTCATGAGCGCACGCTGCGGGGCGGTACGAGATGGGCGCCCTCCTCCGTCAAGAATCTTCTCGACCGGGCAAAGCGAAGCGGCCTGCTCGAGGCAGCCTGAGCGCGGATGCCGGAATGACGTTGGGGCGCGAACGCGGTACAGAACGCGGGTGCCGACCGTCGCCAGCATACGCCAACAAACCCGGAGAGCGCTGCAATGGAAACGATGACCGTCAACAGCCGGGACGACTTCGCGCAATGGGCGATCGCGCGGGCCCGATCGATCCTGGAGGACCAAGGTTCGGATCTCGCTACAGCGGTCCGGAACGAAGACGAACGACGGATCGGTGAAACCGCAAACGCTCTTGGCCAAGCGATCGTCGACGCACTGCTCGAGGCATTCGACGAGCTTGTCGACGGCGACTGAGCACAATGTTTCTGCCAAAAGGTGGCCGGGGGAAACAAGGCAGTTCGGCTCATCGAGGTACCCTCACCTTCTCGGGCGTTCCAGCGACCGCAGCAGCGCGTCCGAGACTTCCAAACGCTCGCCTGCCTTGTTCCCGTGGCTTTGCGGTTCCGTAGGCTTTTCAGCTGAAGACCGGCTGGCGTCCAGCTTGGCGCGCAAAAGCGCCATGACCATCGGCCAGGTGGAGAATTTGCCCTCCCTCGCCTTGTCCGTCAGGCTGCGCAGGTAACCGCCAGCGCTGTTGATCTGGTCGGAGCGCTGCAGGATCGCCGCGAGCGTGATCGCGGCCTGAACCTCGCCCATGGCCTCGCAGGCTTCTCGCCAGGCGCTCGGGCTGACCCCAAGCAGTGGTCGGGCCACCTCTGCGGCCGCCAGAAAGTCCCGCCAGTGGCGTATCTCGCCCCCTGGCACCAAATCCTTCACGTCCGGGCAGGCATCAAGCACGATCTCCAAGGGCAACTCCCGCTTCGGCAAGCTCCGCAGGTTGTCGTTTTCCGCAGCGTTGCCGCCCGCTTCATTCTCTTTTCGAGAGCCTTCTTCAGATTCAGATATGGAATCTGGGTTTGAATTCTGTATGTGGCGACCAGAATGGGACTCATTGGCGTCCGGATTCTGTGTTTTTGCAAATGATTCCAACACCTCGAGGATCTCCGTGTAGAGACCGTGGAGATCGCAGCAGATGTCCTCGATGAGTTGCCGCGGGGCCGATCGCGGCAAGCGGCCAACAATAGCCTGGTAGGACTGCTGTACCCTGCCCCAATTGCCCGGAACGTTCTCCTCAATGCCCGTCTCGATGAGCTTGACGACGTCGCGGCGCAGTAGCGTCAGGCGTTCCTTGGCAAGCCGAAAGGCGTTCTTCTCGGCTCGAACAGCGTCCGCCAGTTCCTCGAATTCCTCTGCACGGGCGACGATCGGAGAAAGATCGAACCCGTAGGCCTGTTCGACCTGCCCACCCCTGCCCTTGCGAGCGAAGCGTTTGCCGTTCGGACTATCCCGGCGGATGATCAGCCCGCATTCGACCAGGACGGCCAGATGGCGGCGCAACGTCGTCGCCGGCATCCCGTTAGCGCGAGCCATGAGCTGCTCGTTCGACGGCCAGACGATGAGCTCACCATCGCCTGCGAGCTCCGTTTCCGGGTGGAACGAAAGCAGGGCATTAAGAATGGCCAGCGAGCGGTCCGTGGCGCCGATCAGGTCACGCGCTTCCCGGATCGTATGGAATACCTTCCATTTCTGGACCTGCGCACCTTCCGGCACGGTCTTGGCCACAGCCTGGCTTGCCATCATGCCAAGCGACATCGTTCGCCGCCCAAAGGGCGTCGTTGGGGTATGCGTCTGCATTTTTCTTCACCTATCGCTAGGCAAAAGAAACCTGCTCGCCGAATCGGCGCTCAAACCGACCTGAATGGTCTTGACTATGATTCGCGGAAGTGGGATTCTCTCAGTCGCCAAACTTAAAGAGAAGGTCTTCCGGAATGCCGTTTCGGGGGCCTTTTTCTTTTGCGCTCAATCTCCGTTTGTGGTTGCTCGTTTTTCCCGACGGAAAGCCTCATACAACTCGTTGAGATTTTCCGAGAGGTAGTCACCGAACGCTGTTGCGTCGGTTCCCTTCGCCTTGAGGGCGATGGTGAATTTCTTCCCACTGGCCACCAGCTCCGCGGCGACACGCCCATCAGACGGCGCCCAGGTGCGTTTTGATGGAGCCTGCACGGCACGCCGGCGCGGCTTGGAGGCTTTCAGCTTCGCGACGATCGCATCGAACCGCGCTTCGCTCGGCATCCCTTGAAAATCGGAATTCGACGCCAGAGCCAGGGCAGTGTCGACATTGCCCGGCTTGTCGAGGAGGAGTTTGAGCTCGTACCAGCGATCACGACCGACGGCTTTGGCGCGGCCGATCGCTTCGAGCAGGTCCTTGGGTATCGACGCGACAGAGAGAATCTTCGAAAGTGTCGGCCGATCGACGCCGATCGCGGCGAGGGCGGTCGCGTTGTCCTCGTCGAATTTCCGTTGAACGATGTCGGCGGCAAACAGCGCTTTCTCGATTAAGGACGTGTTCGCTCGTGCGTTGTTTTCCTGTCCCTGGGCGATCACATGGTCGCGCTCGGAGATCTCCTTGATGACAGCGCGAAGTTTGAGACCAAGCTCCTTAGCGGCGCGCCAGCGGAGGCGACCGAAGACCAGCATGTAGCGG
>LWCB01007056.1:0-13820 GCA_001630525.1 Coelastrella sp. M60 | reverse complement strand
CTGCGGCTTCGCGCCCGCCCCGGCCTTCGTCCACGCCGAGGCTGCGCGGCGAATGCTGACGCGGCGCGACCCGTGGGTGAACATCCTGCGCTCCACGATCGCCGCCTTCTCCGCCGCCGTCGGCGGCGCGGATGCGGTCAGCACGCTGCCGCATACCGCGGTGCTCGGCCTGCCCGACGACGACGCCCGCCGGCTGTCGCGCAACGTGCAGGCGGTGCTGCTCGAGGAGTCGAACCTCCACCGCGTCGCCGACCCGGCCGCCGGCGCCGGCGGCATCGAGGCGCTCACCGACTCGCTCGCCGAGGCCGCCTGGGCCGAGTTCCAGCAGATCGAGCGCGAGGGCGGCCTCGCCGCCAGCCTCGCCGCCGGCGCCCTGCCCGCTCGCATCGCCGAGAAGGCCGAGGCTTCGCGCAAGGCGGTGGCGCGGCGCCGCGAGCCGATCAGCGGCACCAGCACCTGGCCGCTGCTCTCCGAGCGCACCGCGAACGTCGCCGGCCCGCTGCCGCCGGAGCCGGAGGCCGCCGGCCCCTTGCGCCCCGCCCGCGCCGCGGAGCCTTGGGAGGCACTGCGCGACGCCTCCGACGCGATGCTGGCCGCGACCGGCGCGCGGCCGCGGATCTATCTCGCCAACCTCGGCCCGATCGCCGCCTTCATCGCCCGGAACAACTGGGCGAAGAACCTGTTCGAGGCGGGCGGCATCGAGGCGGTCGGCCGCGAGGCGCACCTCGGCGCGGACGGCATCGCCGCCGCCTTTTCGGCGAGCGGCGCGCGCATCGCCTGCCTCTGCTCCAACGACGCCACCTATGCCGAGTTCGGCGAGGCCGCCGCCGCGGCGCTCAAGGGCGCCGGGGCCGAGCGAGTGCTGATCGCCGGACGGCCGGGCGAGACCGAAGCGGCGCTCAGGGGCGCCGGCGTCGACGCCTTCGTCCACGAGGGGCTCGACATGATCGCCCTGCTCACCGACCTCGCCGGCCGCCTCGGCGCCGCTGCCGCCACGGGAGACTGACGATGGCGAAGATCCCCGCGTTCGACACCGTTCCCTACGCCCGCCGCAGCCCGGCCGCGTCCCTCCCCGCGGGCGCCGCCGACTGGCAGACGCCCGAGGGCATCCCCGTGAAGCCGGTCTACTCGGCCGCCGATCTCGATGGGCTCGACCACATCGAGACCTTCCCCGGCCTCGCGCCCTACCTGCGCGGACCCTACCCGACGATGTACGTCCAGAGCCCGTGGACGATCCGGCAGTACGCCGGCTTCTCCACCGCCGAGGATTCCAACGCCTTCTACCGCCGCAACCTCGAGCAGGGGCAGAAGGGCCTCTCGGTCGCCTTCGATCTCGCCACCCACCGCGGCTACGACAGCGACCATCCGCGCGTCACCGGCGACGTCGGCATGGCCGGCGTCGCGATCGATTCCATCTACGACACCCGCACGCTGTTCGACGGCATCCCGCTCGACCAGATGAGCGTGTCGATGACGATGAACGGCGCGGTGCTGCCGGTGCTGGCGCTGTTCGTGGTCGCGGCCGAGGAGCAGGGCGTTACGGCCGACAAGCTGTCGGGGACCATCCAGAACGACATCCTCAAGGAGTTCATGGTCCGCAACACCTACATCTACCCGCCCGCGCCCTCGATGCGGATCATCTCCGACATCTTCGCCTATACCTCGGAGAAGATGCCGAAGTTCAACTCGATCTCGATCTCCGGCTACCACATGCAGGAGGCCGGGGCGACGGCGGACCTCGAACTCGCCTATACGCTGGCCGACGGCATCGAATACGTGCGCACTGGCATCCGCACCGGCCTGCCCGTCGACCGCTTCGCGCCGCGGCTGTCGTTCTTCTGGGCGATCGGCACCAACTTCTTCATGGAAGTCGCGAAGCTGCGCGCGGCGCGCCTGCTCTGGGCGCACCTCATGAAGAAGGAGTTCGACCCGAAGGACCCCCGCTCGCTGTCGCTCCGCACGCACTCGCAGACCTCCGGCTGGTCGCTCACCGCCCAGGACGTCTACAACAACGTCGTCCGCACCGCGGTCGAGGCGATGGCGGCGACGCAGGGGCACACCCAGTCGCTGCACACCAACGGCCTCGACGAGGCGCTGGCGCTGCCGACCGACTTCACCGCCCGCATCGCCCGCAACACGCAGATCGTGCTGCAGGAGGAGAGCGGCACCACCAAGATCATCGACCCGTGGGGCGGCTCGTTCTACGTCGAGAAGCTCACCGCCGACCTCGCCGAAAAGGCGCTCGCGCATATCGCCGAGGTCGAGGCGCTCGGCGGCATGGCGAAGGCGATCGAGGCCGGCATCCCGAAGCTGCGCATCGAGGAAGCCGCCGCGAAGACGCAGGCGCGCATCGACAGCGGCGCCCAGCCTGTGATCGGCGTCAACAAGTACCGCGTCGCCTCGGAAACCGAGATCGACGTGCTGAAGGTGGACAACTCGGCGGTGCGCGCGGCGCAGATCGCCAAGCTCGCGCGCCTGCGCGCCGAGCGCGATCCGGCGGCCGTCGAGGCAGCGCTCGCCGCCCTCACCGCCGCGGCGGCGAGCGGCGAGGGCAACCTGCTCGCCCTTTCGATCGACGCCGCGCGCGCCAAGGCGACGGTGGGCGAGATCACCCTGGCGATGGAAACGGTGTTCGGCCGCCACAAGGCCGAGATCCGCTCGATCGCCGGCGTCTACAAGCGGGAGGCCGGGGGCATGAACGACCGGATCGACGCGATCCAGCGCCTCGTCGAGCGCTTTGAGGAAGACGAGGGCCGCCGGCCGCGCATCCTCGTCGCCAAGATGGGCCAGGACGGCCACGACCGCGGCCAGAAGGTGATCGCCTCGGCCTTCGCCGACCTCGGCTTCGACGTCGACATCGGCCCGCTGTTCGCGACGCCGGAGGAAGCGGCGCGGCAGGCGGTGGAGAACGACGTCCACATCGTCGGCGTCTCCTCGCTCGCCGCCGGCCACCTGACGCTGGTGCCGGCTCTCAAGGCGGCGCTCGAGGCGGAAGGGCGCGGCGACATCATGATCGTCGTCGGCGGCGTGATCCCGCCGCAGGACTACGACGCCCTGCTCGCCGCCGGCGCCGCGGCGATCTTCCCGCCCGGCACGGTGATCGCCGACGCCGCCGCCCGCCTCATCGCCGACCTCGCGAGCCGCCTCGGCCACCGGACGCAGCACGCGGCGGAGTGAGGGGGATTCTGGCTCACCGCGGTGGACCCTTCTCCCCTTATGGGAGAAGGTGCCCGAAGGGCGGATGAGGGGGCGCAGCGCCAGCCACGGGCGCAGGGTCCGCGGAGACCTCCACCCCCTCATCCGGCGCTCCGCGCCACCTTCTCCCGTGAGGGAAGAAGGGAGCCCCCAACCAGGGACCGATCGCGCCCGCCCCTACTCCGCCACCCCCGGCTACGCCTCGCCGAGCACCGGCCGGCCGTTCTCGATCGCGAGGGGGCGGGCGGGGTACCACTCGACGCGGTTCCGCCCCCCGGCCTTGGCGCGGTAGAGCGCCGCATCCGCCTTCGCCAGCAATTCGGCCGCCGTGACGCCGTCCGGCGGCGCGATGGCGACGCCGATGCTGACGGCGACGGTCGCCGGACCGGCGGCGATGTCGAAGGGCTCCGCGACTGCGGCGAGGATCGCCGCCGCCTTGCGCCCGATGCGCACGGGGTCGGTCTCGCCAGGCAGGATCACCGCGAACTCGTCGCCGCCGAAGCGTGCGACCGTGTCGACGTCATCGACGCAGCGCCTGAGCCGCGCCGCGACCTCGCGCAGCAGTTCGTCGCCGGCGCCGTGGCCGAGGCGGTCGTTGACCTGCTTGAAGCCGTCGAGGTCGAGGAACAGCACCGCGACGCCGTGCACGCGCTTGCTGATGCCGCTCACCACCTGTTCGAGCCGGTCGTGCAGCAGCAGCCGGTTCGGCAGGCCGGTCAGCGCGTCGTGCATCGCCCGCGCCTCGCTCTCGCGGATGAGGTGGGCGGAGCGCGCGGCGTGGCGCAGCACGAGGGCGGTGAGGGCGAGGAAGGCGAGCGCGATGACCGCGAGCACGGGCGCCGCCCGCTGCACGAGAACATCGCCGGGCCGCGCCGGCTCCCAGACGAGCAGGCGCGCGGCCTCGCCGCTCCGCCCCACCAGCGGCACCGAGGCGCGGTAGTCGGTGCCGGGCTCGTCCGGGCCGGCGAGGCGCAGGCCGGGCAGCAGGTAGATGCGCGCGAGCTCGGCGAGCATCACCTCGTCGATGAAGTCGACGAAGATGACGCCGTGGCCGGTGTAGGGGTCGCGCTCGGTGTCGTCGAAGGGGAACAGCGGCGCGATCGCCATCACCGCCGGCCGTCCCCCGGCCTCGACGAGGCCCGAGAGCCGGCCGGTCGCAGGACCCGCGCGCCAGCGCTCGACAAGTTCGGCGCCGCCGGCGTCGAGGAGTTCGAAGGCGTCCACGGCGCCGCCGACGCCTGCGACGCGCGAATAGACGGTCCGGTCGTCGGCATCGATGACGAAGGCGAGGTCGACGCCGTAGCTCTGCTCGCCCGCCGCGCCGTAGTTGGCGTCGACCCAGGCGAAGTCGAACGCGTCGACGATCGCCACCACCGCCTCGTCCCAGTGGCCGTAGTCGTAGGCGCCCTTGGCGAGGTGGTCGCCGTGCACCTCGATCGCGCCTTCGGCGAGACGGACCTGCTCGCCGATCGCCACGGCGGTCTGGTAGCGGGCGGTCCACGCCATGCCGCCGGCGGCGCCGGCGAGCAGCAGCGCGATCAGCGCGGCGAGCGGCAGGATGACGTGGCGAACGAAGTCGCGGTGGGCCGTCTCGGTCACGGGTTGCATCGTCTCGGCTGGCAATTCTTCCTGCCAGTATCGCCGAGGTGGCTTGCGCAAACGCTAACGCGGAGGCGTCGCCATGCCGCGGTCGCCGATGGTGCGACCCGCGGTCGGGCGGGCGCCGGCCGGGATCAGCGCCGGGCGGAAGGCGGCGCGCACCTGCGCCGGCTTGCGCACCGGCAGGCCCTGGTAGAGCTGCTTCGTCGCCTCGACGATGATGACGCCGGCGAAGCCGGGCCAGAAGCGCGCGCCGATCCGCTCCCACGGCGACGACGGCCGCCGCACCCGCCGCCGCTGCACCGGCAGCATGTGCAGCGCCTCGCGCCAGCCGACCGGCGAGAACAGGCTTTCGCGCAGCAGCGCCGTGAGCTGGCCGCGCGAGAACGGCCGGCCGTAGCCGAAGGGGGAGGTGTCGGTGCGCGCCCAGAGCCCGCGCCGGTTCGGCACCACGATGAGCAGCCGGCCGCCGGGCGAGAGGATGCGCCAGACCTCGCGCAGCACCTCGCGCGGGTCGCTCGCCATCTCGAGCGCGTGCACCACCAGCACGCGGTCGACGGCGGCGTCGGGCAGCGGCAGCATGTCGTCGATGACGAGCGCGGCGGCGGAGGGGCCGTCGCCCGGCCAGTTCACCACGCCCTGCGCCGCCGGCATGAAGGCGATGGTGCGCTCGGCCTCCTCGCGGAACACGCCGAGATAGGGCGTCGCATAGCCGAGCCCGAGCAGCCGGTCGCCGCGCACGCTCGGCCAGGCCTCGCGGATCCGCTGCTGCAGGATCTGGCGCACGGTGGCGCCGAGCTCCTCGGCATAGAAGTCGCGCAGGTCGATGACGTCGAGATACATGTCGCCCTTCCGCCGGTGCACCGCGATCGGCGCCGGCCGGGCCGGCGCGACCGAACGCCCTCAGCCGCGGCCACCGGCGCACGGCGAGGATTGGCGCCGCGCCCGCCGGCGCCTATGGTCGCGGGGCGTTCGAACCACCGTCGCACGGCCGGCCTAACATGCGGTGACGGCCGGCCGGCGGCAACCCGCGCTGCGCGGTACCACGCCGGCGCGCCCGTGCGAATCGGACCCTTGCAGGAGACCGCCCCCGATGCCATCCGCCGAGATCGCCCTCGTTCCCTGCCTGCGCGACAACTACGCCGTGCTGGTGCACGATCCCGGCAGCGGCGCGACGCTGCTCGTCGACGTGCCGGAGGCGGCGCCGATTGCGGCCGAACTCGACCGGCGCGGCTGGGGCCTCGGCGACATCCTCATCACCCACCACCACAGCGACCACGTCGCCGGCCTCGCCGAGATCGTCGCGGCGACCGGTGCCCGCGTGCTCGGGCCCGCGGCCGAGGCGGGCCGCATCGCCGGCATCGACATCCGCCTCTCCGACGGCGAGAGCTTCGCCGCCGCGGGCTTCCAGGGCGAGGCGATCGCGACGCCGGGCCACACTTCCGGGCACCTCTCCTATCATTTCCCGGGCCTCGCGCTCGCCTTCACCGGCGACACGCTGTTCGCGCTCGGTTGCGGCCGGCTGTTCGAGGGCAGCGCGGCGGACATGTGGGCCTCGCTGCAGCGCCTCGCCGCGCTGCCGCCCGAGACCGCCTTCTACTGCGGACACGAGTACACGCAGTCGAACGCCCGCTTCGCGCTGACCATCGAGCCCGAGAACGCCGCCCTCGTCGCCCGGGCCGGCGAGATCGAGGCGGCGCGCGCGGCGGGGCGGCCGACGCTGCCGGCGACGATCGCCGACGAGATCGCCACCAACCCGTTCCTGCGCGCCGGCGAGCCGGCGATCGCCGCCCGCCTCGGCCTCGCCGGCCGGCCGGCGGTCGAGGTCTTCGCCGAGATCCGCGCCCGCAAGGACCGCGCCTGAGACCGGACGGAGGACGATCGCGATGACGGAACGGTTCGCGGGGCCGATGGCGCCGCAGCAGGGGCTCACCGCCGCCGAGGTGGTGCGGCTGCTCGGGCTCCGGCCGCACCCCGAGGGCGGCCACTACCGCCAGACCTTCGAGGACGGGCCCGGAGAAGCGAGTTCGGGAGAGGCGAGTTCGGGCGAGGCCGGATCGGTCGAGCCCGGCCCCGGCGCGGGCGGGCGGGCGCACTCGACGGCGATCTACTACCTGCTCGCCGCGGGCGAGCTTTCCGCCTGGCACCGGATCGACGCGGCCGAAGTCTGGCACCACTACGCCGGCGCGCCGCTCGAGCTCAGCCTGTCGGCGGACGGCGAGGCGCTCGAGACGGTGACGCTCGGCGCGGATCTCGCCGCCGGCGAGCGGCCGCAGGCCGTGGTGCCGGCCGGCTGCTGGCAGAGCGCGGTCAGCCTCGGCGACTGGACGCTGGTCGGCTGCACCGTCGCCCCCGGCTTCCGCTTCGCCGGCTTCGAGCTCGCGGCACCCGGTTGGCGGCCGCGCCCGGCGCGCTGACGGACGGGAAGTGCGGGCGAGGCGCGCGGGGCTCAGGCCGCCGCGCGGGCGGGCTTCAGGAACAGGTCCTTGCCGGCGAGCAGCGCGCCGCCGCTGACGAGGGCGCAGGCGAGCGCCACCGCCGGCGTGAAGCGGCCGAAGCCGAACAGGATCAGCATCAGCGTCGAGAGCACCGGCGCGGCATAGGCCGAGGCGCCGAGCACCTGGATGTCGCCGCGCTTGACGCCGTGATCCCAGACGAAGAAGGCGAGGCCCACCGGCAGCGCCGCGAGCCCCGCCACCATCGCCCACTCGAAGCCGCCGGCGGGCCACACCGTCTCCTCGACGAGGAGATGGCCGCCGAAGCTCAGCACGGCGGTGACGAGGCAGAAGCCGGCCACCGCCTCGGTCGGCACCTCCGGCAGCCGCCGCGACAGCACCGAGTAGCTCGACCAGGTCAGCGCCGAGGCGATCGCCGCGGCATAGCCGAAGGCGTTGCCGCCGGAGAGGTCGAGGCCGGCGCCGCCGCCGCTGATGAGGATGCCCGCGCCGACGAAGCCGATGGCGACGCCGGTGACGTGGTGCCAGCGCAGCCGCTCCCCCGGCAGCAGGCCGGAGAACAGCACGATCAGCAGCGGCCAGAGATAGTTGATGAGATTCGCCTCGACCGGCGGCGCGTTGCGGATCGCGGTGAAGTAGAGCGCGTGGAAGCCGAAGAGCCCGAAGGTGCCGAGCAGCCAGACCTTCGCCGGCTGGCGCAGCGCGCCGAGGCCGCGGCCCGAGAGCACCAGCCACAGCGTCGCGCCGAGGCCCGAGAGCCCGAAGCACAGCCCGTTGAGCAGGAACGGCGGCACCTTGCCGGTGCCGGCCGCGAAGACCCCGAGCAGCGACCACATCAGCACCGCGGTGAGGCCGATCAGCGTGGCGCGGCGGCGGGCGTCGAGGGGCATCGGGGCGAGGATCTCCGGGGCGGTCGCGCGGCGACAGCGGTTGGCAGGAGCCCGGGGCTCCGGCGCTCGCCGCATGGCTAGTGTGCGCCCCGGGTGGCGACGGAACCGGCGCGGGGCGGCGGCGTTCGCTCTATAGTCGCTCGCCGCCGCGCCGCGCAATCGCCTTCGTTCGCTCCGTCCGACCGCGCCGCGTGCCGTCCGAGCCGCAGGGAGAGATGAAGATGCCCGAGACCGCCACCCGCCCGGCCGAACCCGCTTCCGAGGAGGGCCGCCGCCGCATCGCGCGGCTGGCCGACCGCCACGGCTTCTCGGCCGATGCCGCCGCCACCATGCTCGCCGCGCTGCAGGCCGGCGGCGGGCGCATGGCGCAGTTCAGCCATCCCGAGTTCGGCGGCATGGGCCAGTGGAGCAGCGGCGGCATGCTGATGATCGGCGACATGTTCAACAACGCGCTGCGCGCCCGCGTCGGCGCCCTCGCCGACGAGCTCGCCGCCGCCCTCTCCGTCGACAGCGCGGCCTTCGGCACGGCCGCCCCGCGCGGCGGCTGGTGGCCGGAGGGGCTGGGCGAGCCCTCGGCGAGCGGCAGCCAGAACGGCGTCCGCTACGCCGTCTTCCCGGCCGCGCGCCGCCTCGTCGTCGACGACGGCAGCGGCGCGGTCGTCTACGACACCGGCGACCACGTCATCGGCGGCGCCTCGCAGCAGCAGGGCACGGGCCGGGACCTTTCGTTCCGCAGCCAGCACGGCCCGGTCCGGCTCGACGAGCTCCGGCGGGTCGGGGACGAGCGGACGGACGGCCCCGCGGCGAACGGATCACCGGAAAGCGGCGCCGCCCCGGCCGAATCGCCCGCGCGGCGCGCGACCCCCTCGATCGCCACCGTGCGGGGCGAGCCCGTCGACCGCGACGGCGGCGATGCCTGGCAGCAGCCGGTCTCGACCCCGCCCGCCGGCGCGGCGGTGATCCTCGCCGCCGATGCGCCGAGCCCCGCGCCGCGCACCGCTCCCGCAGGCGATCCGCTCGACCTCATCGAGCGTCTCGCCGCCCTGCGCGATCGCGGCGTGCTGAGCGAGGAGGAATTTGCCGCGAAGAAGCGCGAATTGCTGAGCCGGCTTTGAAAAGGCGCGAGCAGGCGAGGATCGCTCGAAAGACGGTCCGGGGAGACGAGAGCGCGCCGCGGGCCGGCGCGCCCGTTCCCATTCCCATCCTTCCCGGTCAGGGATCGAGTTCGGTGTCCCAATAGAGAAAGTCGAGCCAGCTATCGTGCAGGTAGTTCGGCGGGAACAGCCGGCCGTTGTTGTGGAGGTCCTGCACGCTCGGCGAATAGGGCATCTGGAACGGCGTCAGGCCGGATTCCTTCAGCGACTTGTTCGCCTTGTGCAGGTTGCACGGCGAGCAGGCGGTGATCACGTTCTCCCACGTCGTCTGGCCGCCGCGCGAGCGCGGCACGAGGTGGTCGAAGGTGAGTTCCTCCTTCGAGCCGCAGTACTGGCACTGGAAGCGGTCGCGCAGGAAGACGTTGAACCGGGTGAACGCCGGATGCCGCGACGGCCGCACGTAGGATTTCAGGCAGACGACCGAGGGCAGACGGAACTCGAAGGTCGGGCTGCGCACCGCGACGTCGTACTCGGAGACGATGTTGACGCGGTCGAGGAACACCGCCTTCACCGCGTCCTGCCACGACCACAGCGATAGCGGATAGTAGCTGAGCGGACGATAGTCCGCGTTGAGGACCAGAGCCGGATGACCGTCCGGCGAGACCGCGATCGTCACCTATCGCTCCTCTCTACCGTCCCGCAGGAAACGCCCGGAAGGGTCGCGCCCGCATAATGTATAGCGTTCGTGTCAGGTCTGTGAAGCGCGCCTTCCTCCTTCCTTCGCCGTCCGCGCCGGCGCCGCTTCGCCTGCCCGCTCACTCGCTCGTCCCGACGCTACCGCGATTCCCCCCGAGGTTCCCGATGAATTACGGCCGACTTTTCTCCGAGCTCGCAAGCCGCGTCGCCCACTGGACCGGCAAGCCGCTCTGCTTCGTGCTCTGCTGCGTCGTCGTGCTCCTCTGGGCGGTGAGCGGCCCGCTGTTCGGCTTTTCCGACACCTGGCAGCTCGTCATCAACACCGGCACGACGATCGTCACCTTCCTCATGGTGTTCCTGATCCAGAACACCCAGAACCGCGACGGCGCGGCGGTGCAGGCGAAGCTCGACGAGCTGATCCGCGCGACCACGGAGGCGCGCAACATCTTCATCGGCATCGAGCATCTCACCGATGACGAGCTCGACACGATCCGCCGCCGGATGGAGAGCGAGGCGGCCGCCCTCGAGGGCGAGCTCGCCGAGACGAGCTTCCCGCGCCGGTCCTTCGAGCGGCTGATCGCCATGAAGTGAGCGCGAAGGCGCCGGACGCCCGCCCCCCGACGCCCGGCGCCTACTGCTCCCTGTTCGACACCCAGCGCAGCACCTTGACGAAGGCGCGCGACGGCACGATCCGCTTCAGCACGCCCATCAGCTTGGTCGGGAAGGTGACGCTGTAGTAGGGCCGCGGGTTCGGGCTCTCGCAGGCGTCGATCAGGCACGCGACCACCGCCTCGGGCGGCAGCTTCCAGCGGTTCTCGCCGCCCGCGCGCATCTTCGCGAGGCGCCGCTCGTAGGCCGGGCGGTGCGGCGAGCCGGCGATGTCGATGTTCTCGTGGAACATCCGCATGCTGCGCTCGACGAAGCGGGTGGCGATCGGCCCCGGCCGGATCGAGACGACGTGGATGCCGGCGCCGCGCACCTCGAGCCGCAGCGTGTCGGTGAGCCCCTCGACCGCGTGCTTCGAGGCGATGTAGGCGCCGCGATACTTCAGCGCGATGAAGCCGAGGATCGACGAGCACTGCACGATCCGCCCGCCGCCGCGCGCCCGCATCGCCGGCAGCAGCCGGCAGGTTAGGTCGTGCCAGCCGAAGACGTTGACCTCGAACTGCGCCTTGAGCGCCGCGACGGGAAGATCCTCCACCGCGCCGGGCTGGCCGTAGGCGCCGTTGTTGAAGAGCGCGTCGATCCGCCCGCCGGTGGCGGCGAGCACGGCCTCGGCGCAGGCGGCGATCGAGGCGGGATCGGCGTAGTCGAGGTGCAGCGGCTCGACGCCGGGAAGCGCCGCGAGCCGCGCCCGGTCCTCGTCCGTCCGCGCCGTCGCGAACACCCGCCAGCCGCGCGCCGCCATGTCACGCGCCGCGGCAAACCCGATGCCGGAGGAGGCGCCGGTGACGAGGATGACGCGGCGGTCGGGGGTTGGGGTCATGGGGGACGGTTCCGGTTCGGGAAGGCGGGGAAGCGAAGGCGCCGCGATCATGCACCATCCCTCCCCCTCGTGGGGAGGGTGGCGGGCGCAGCGAGCCGGGAGGGGGACGGCCTCTCCGCGTCATGAGGCGCCGCCGCACCCCTCCCGACCCCGCCTGTCGGCGGGGCCACCCTCCCCACGAGGGGGAGGGACGGCGACAGCCGCCGGGGTTCACATGAACGCCTGCCTGAGGTCCACCGTGCCGCGGCGGCCGATGTCCTTGAAGTGGCGCTCGAGGAACGCCTCCGCCGCGGTCCGGCCGATCGCCTTCAGCTCCTCGAAGAAGTGGAACGAGGTGTCGAGCTTGGTCGAGGCGTTGAAGGCCGACATCGCGCCGGCGCCCTCGATGCGGTGCACGAAGTGCTCGTTGTAGCGGGTGCGGTCGAGCCGGTCCTCGGCGATCAGCCGGTTGACGAAGTCGATGGCGCGGAGTTCGCGCAGCAGCGAGGCGTTGAAGGTGATCTCGTTGACGCGCTCGACGATCGCCTGCGCCTCGCGCGGCACCTCGCGCCGCTCGACCGGGTTGATCTGCACGAGCAGGATGTCGGGCGAGCGCGTCGTGCCGAAGAACGGGAACAGCGCCGGGTTGCCCATGTAGCCGCCGTCCCAGTAGTGCTCGCCGTCGATCTCCACCGCCTGGAACAGGAACGGCAGGCAGGCCGAGGCCATCACCGCCTCGGGCGTCAGCTCGTGGTTGGTGAACACCTTGATCTTGCCGGTGGCGACGTTGGTTGCCGAGATGAACAGCTTCAGCTTGCGGCAGCGCCGCACCTTCTCGAAGTCGACCCGCTCGGCGACGAGATCGCGCAGCGGGTTGATGTTGAGCGGGTTGAGGTCGTAGGGGCTGGCGACGCGCGAGAGCAGGTCGAAGAAGGGGAAGCGCGGCACGTCGAACGGCATGCGCCAGGCGCCGAACCAGCTCTCGATCATCGTGGTGCGCGGCCCGGCGATCCGGCCCTCGAGGCTGACGCCGCGCCAGAAGCTGTCGAGCGCCTCGCGCGCGCCGTCCGGCCCGCCGGCCTCGAGCCCCGCGGCGAGCACCACGGCGTTCATCGCCCCGGCGCTGGTGCCCGAGATCGCCTCGAAGCCGATGCGACCGTCCTCGAGCAGCCGGTCGAGCACGCCCCAGGTGAAGGCGCCGTGCGCGCCTCCGCCCTGGAGCGCGAGGTTCACGGGCTTCACCCGGCTCATTAAGGTCATGTCGCGCCCCTTCTCCGGCCGGTCGGCGTGCCCATCTCCGTCCGCCGGATCGGCGGTCCGCTCGCTCACGCCGCCGTCCAGCCGCCGTCGACCGACAGCACCGTGCCGGTGATCGAGCGGGCGGCGTCGCCGGCGAGGTAGAGCGCGAGGACGGCGATCTCCTCGCCGGTGACGAACTCCTTGGTCGGCTGCGCGGCGAGGATCACCTCACGCTTCACCTGCTCCTCGGTCATGCCGCGCGCCTTCGCGGTATCGGGGATCTGCTTCTCGACCAGCGGCGTCCAGACGTAGCCCGGCGCGATCGCGTTCACCGTGATGCCGTGGGTCGCGACCTCGAGCGCCACCGTCTTGGTGAAGCCGGCGATGCCGTGCTTCGCCGCGACATAGGCCGACTTGAACGGTGAGGCGACGAGGGCGTGCGCCGAGGCCGTGTTGATGATGCGGCCCCATTTCTGCGCCTTCATGAACGGGATCGCCGCCCGCGTCGCGTGGAAGGCGGCGGAGAGGTTGATGGCGATGATCGCGTCCCACTTCTCGACCGGAAACTCCTCGACCGGCGAGACGAACTGGATGCCGGCGTTGTTGACGAGGATGTCGAGCCGGCCGAAGGCGGCGTGCGCCTCGGCGATCATCGCCGCGATCTCGTCGCCCTTCGCCATGTCGGCCGCCGAGTAGAGCACCGTGACGCCGGTGTCGGCGGCGAGCTTCGCTCGCGTCGCCTCGATCGCTGCGGCGTCGCCGAACCCGTTCAGCATCACGTCGGCCCCGGCCTTCGCGAAGGCGGTGGCGACGGCAAGGCCGATGCCGGAGGTCGATCCGGTGACGACGGCGGCTTTTCCCTTGAGCATGGCGAGGTATCTCCTCTGGCGCGTTGCGCGGGTTCCGTCCGAGCGTTCTTGCGGGCGGATGGGACGCCGTCGCGGCCGGGGCCGGAAGTCCGGCCGGGGACGCTGGCCCGGGAGGCCGGCGGGGCGGCGGGCGGCGCGGTTTGGTGTGCACTGCAATAAATGCGCTCTCAAGCGAAAAGATCGAGAGGGCGCTCCTCACATCGTCGCGATTCAGGGGGAGGATGGCTTGTGTCGGGGGGTCTTCGGGGGGGCTTGGGTCTCCGGCCGTGCCGTGTGGCTTCCCCCCTCCCTGTCCCTCCCCCGCTTCGCAGGAGAGG